>VDFB02389465.1:0-20969 GCA_007258455.2 Sequoia sempervirens | reverse complement strand
TTAAGACTATGAAAATGCATTGAAAACCATTTGTTGGTTCGCCCGTAAAATTACGTGCTCGGTAGAATCTCTGCCACGACTACCAGGAACGTCGGATCGACAAGCTGAATGATGCACCGCGGAGCTAGGCTAGAATACTACTGATGTTGTGAAGACTCGTCTGCGAAATTCCCGCATCTCGAGGGTCCTTAAGCCACCGGACCAGATTGCACCGGGTATAAACGGAAGCTCTGTAAACGAAAACTCCATTTTAAGCTGATCTTTGGACGACTGCCGCCTGAACTCTGAGAGTCGGATGACTGTGCTTGATATCTCGTCGGATAAGCAGACTAGTTGTGAACGGATTGACTGCATCTGGCAACGAAAATATCGAGATTTACCCCTGCTTCAAGATGGGCGCCCTCAGGCTAGAGGCGCGCTTTTGCCTGAAAAGAGCAAAATTCTCATCTCCTAAAATTTAGGGATTTTGACTTCTGTTGCTGATAACCGGAGCTGTGGTTCTCGGAATGCTTCGCTGGATAGCTCGACGGATAGCCAGACTAGTTCTGAAGAGATTGACTGGATGCTTGAACATTTTAACCAGAATCTTGACCTTCAAAAAACTGGGCGCCCCTGAGCTATACTTGCGCTTTAGGGCTTTTCCTCTGAGAAATCTCCATGATTTGATCTTTAAAAACTCTGTTTCGATCATTGAAAATACCGTCTGCAATATGAAATGTCGTCATGAGATGCTCCTTCGTCGTGAAGATCTTCATTTTGAGTCTCTGCTTCAGGTTTTGACCAATATAACTGACTTTGACTGACAAACTATTGACAAAAACTCCATGCTTGATATTGCCCAAAACTGTGTTTTACAACATTTTAACAAGATTTAGACTTTTTAATGCAAAATGCCTTGATGAAGCAAAAAAAATTGTTTTGGGTACAACACATATCATAGCTTTTTAGAAAATTTCAAATCCTAGGTTGGCTGCTTTTTCGATCAGCCATCAGTATTTTTCAAATCTAATCGATTGGGTCCGTTTCTAATCATATTCTGAACAAAACCCACGGGCTAGCTTTTTTTGTGAAAAATTGAAGAAATTAGGGTTTGCTGTTTTTTCAGTATAAATTCAAAATTTTCAAAAACGGACGATCTCGGTTCTCTTGCAACGAAATTCTAAGCAAAACCCATATCTCAAAAAAAATTCCAAAAAAATTTGCCCATTTGAGTCCAAAAAACTAGCATTCTAAAAATAGTAAGTTGCTCAAAACTTGTCTGGACCTAGGTGAGTTTACAGTCATTCTTCAAGGTTTCCAAAATGGAGTACACTCCCAATGTTTTCAAGACTGGATCAGCTCTCTATCATGATTACATCAAAACAACTGAGACAGATTTGCATCACATCAAGCCGGTGTTTGATCTACACGTTTTGGAGAGCGCAGGCAACACTTCAATCAAAAACTTGGGACACTCTGGACTCCTCGCAGCAACGTCTATTCCTATATCAGTTCAAAGTCTTGAGTTTGTAATCGCTTGCATCAAGCATTACAACCCGGCTACAAGGGAGATTCAATCAGTTGATGGCAGATTGATTTGCAGTCTAAAGCCTGATATGATCGAGAAGTGTTTTTCTATTCCCCCTTGGCCTGAAAGTGTCACTATCTCAAAGGGTGAATGTGAGAGGATATGGGAAATGTACAACAAGAAGATTGTACTGAAGTGAATGAAAGAAAAACATAAGACTCTGCCAAGTCACACTTCCATGATGTTAGCAAAGTTTGAGAAAGCGGCCAATGAGGTCGAAGATTTCATGAGATCTATTGCAAATGCTGAAAATATTCTAGAAAAGCGGTGTTTTGCTATTGATGGTATAGATGCATCGAACCGGGACATAATTTCTAACTTTCTAGCCGATGTGATCGAGCTTTAAAGCAACTTTCTTCTAGAAGCTTTCTTCCCGCTTTCTTTTTATTCTTGGAATAATTCTTATCCATTCTTTGAGAAGAGAAAGAAGATAAATGTAATAGTTGGCGTTTCCCGCTTTTTCTGCTTTCTTAGGTGTTAGACGTTATCTTCTTTCTAGATTTAGAAATAAAGCTTGCTTGCTGAGCAAGCCCTAGATTGTGAAAGCAAGGAGATTTTAGGGTTCCCTACTCCTCTGCTTGTCTATAAATAAGAGCCTTTGCTCATTAGTTTTCTTTAACCATGCTAGTGATAAAAAAATGCTGAGCCTATTGTGCCTTCTATTTGTTATTCAAGTGTTCAATTGTTTTGTGATAGCGAATTGTTGAGTCTCTTTTAGCTAACAAGGAGTTATTGTGATTGTTGTTTCTATTGTGTAAGAACAAGATTGCAAGCCTCTTTAGCTGCAATTTCTTGTTCCAGGCATGTTAGAAGTAAGTTTTCTTCCAGAAGTTTGAGTAATAAAATCATGAGCCTCCTTTGCCTTGATATAACATCTCAAATTTTCGTTATTTGTGTTCTACTTTTATGATCTTGATTTCAGCTTACATTGAAGTGTGTAGATGTTTGTTGAGAAAGAGTTTATTGAAGTATTTTGTCAGAGAATCAACCTTGTTAATTTCTAGTTTCTCTTGCTCCGGGTATTACTTGAGAAGTTAGAAACGTCTTTAGTTTAAGTTAGTCGTAGTCGAAGTTCTTAAAACAGAAAATCTCAGCTGTGGCATTTGTCTTTAATAAACCTTGTGCTCTAAGCTGATCAAAAAGATAGGCAACTTAGTTCTTAGTTTACTTTCTTTCAACACCATCAGCAAGAGGGAGCTTCCCCTCCTAATATGAAGAGAATTTTTACTGTGCATAGCTGTCCGTTTCAAATACGCATTCCAGAGGTGCGAATTTAAACGTCAACATTTCCAAAAGTGGTCTTTTTTTCATTTTTCCTTTTGACACATTAGGCAGCAATGTGACCTGTATTGAAGCATTTGTGGCATCGAAAAGAAATACCCTCAAAATCTAACAACTGGTTCCAACTTCCATCAGTAGTTTTGAGGGAAATCTTAGCTGGAAGATCCTTTGTAACATTGATCTCCACCAAGATGCAAGCATATGTTGTATGCAAATAATTTGATGAGCCCTCATCAACATCCAAAAATTTTCCCAGCGAGTTTCCCACAACTTCAAAACAAAAATAAAACCAATATTGAAGTGGGAGGTTTGGAAGTCTTACCTAGATTGGAATAGATGCTAAGGATTCGGTTGCCGGGTTGAAATAAGGATACCAGGGTTTCAGCATAAGCAAGTGTTCCTCGCAGCTCCATTGATAATCGCAAAGAATTGTGTGGTGATCCTAGATGCTGTAAAAAACCACCACGAAAAATCCCCATGCACAAGGATAAATTTGGAGATCATCTTCTAGAATAGGGCTCCATGTTTTTCTTATCCATTTATTCAGCTTAGAGAGGCTTGGCCAAAGCCCTCTGAATCGCCCAATCAAGCCATTTTTTGCAAAAAGACTTCTTTCTTCGCTATTTTTTGTGTAATATCATCACCCAAATTCATTATGGGGGATGAAGTGGTGCATCTGAGGGGTTGGGGCATCGGAGGGTGCCTAGCATATTCATCTTGCCTGTCTCTCCCATCTAATGACGTTGCCCCCAAGCCCAAACCAAAATAAGGCTGAAAGCCATGCTAAATACATTCGCCACCTTGTTTGGGAATGCACCATATTCTGCATCCATGAGTCTCACCACGGTTCATAGCCAAAGAAACCCTAACTTCAGCAGAGCAACATGTCACGCCATGGCAGGAGCTTCTACTATTAGTCCAACTTTTTTATTTACAATTTTCTCAAAGTCACCTTTTAATAAGTACCAATTTGATTTAATTTTCTCTCCTATCTAATCCACTAATTTTGTAGATATAAAATTTATTCTATTTTTCAAGACTATCCACCATGAAAGAGTAGGCAATTCTAACTATTGAGTATCCAATAATTCTTTATTTTTTGTAATAGTTTTGCACTATCTTTTATTTTATTTTATTTAAAAAAATCTTTAAGATTTTATCTTCTCCTTATTCTATTTTTTTATTTACTTAAATCTGCTATTATCTTTTATTTCAGTTTTATTTATTTGGAATGTTCAAAGAAATTATAATTTATATTTTAATTTAATGAAAATTTAAGAGATTGGGATATTATTTCATAAACCAAGACCAAGTGTTTTCCACTTCTTAATCCAAGCCTGCTTTCAACCTTCCCCACATAAATATTTTTCTATAATATTATCAAATAACATACCATCAATAGCACTTGTTTTATAGATAAAATTCTCATAATGAAACAATAAATGATTGAACTAAATATTTCATCACATTCAATCACACGATAAATATAAGCATAAAACTAATTATCGAATCCATACAATATCCATCAAATTAAATAATTATCGAACAACTATATTCTTCACTTGCAAATTATATCAAGATGGGTCAAAAACAATAAATCAAAGATGTCAACAATTCAGGATATTAATAAACATTATTTATCATAAGCAAAAAAAAAATAACAAATTGAAATAAACACATACCACAACAAAGACTAGACAAGACAAGTGGTGAAACCATTTGATTCAAGAAAACCCCAAATGTATTAAAGAAGATGGAAATTTAAAATCCTACAATGCTGATCTCTTGCCTCAATAAATCATAGAAGTTTTCAAGATAATAAGATAACTAAATACCACCTTAAAAAGGGAAGAATGGAGAACCTCTATTTTATAGAGGTGAAAAAAAGTTATGCATAACTCCAATCCTCAATATTTTTCCAGTTTCATTAATGTTTTCTTGTGTCCTATTTGTCATGACAATAGGTGTGCATGTAGATGTGTTCAAAGAAAGAGATTTACACTCCAATATTCCTTGTAACAAGTGCTGGGACACGCAAGAAAAGAGTTACAATCCAATATTCCTTGTTCCTTGTGAACAAGGAATATTGAGACACCTAAGAAAGGATTTACACTTGAAGGAGACTTAGGTAAAAGATGAGAAAGATGTAGGATAATCTAAGTTAAATAATACAAAGTAACAATAATCCTAGTCACCTTGCTTAAGCAAAAACGTCCTTAAATGTAGGAAAAATCTATATAAAAAAAGGACAAAAAAGGTTGAGTAGCATTTTCCATTGAAAATAAAAATACATCCTATGGCTTAGGACCTAATAACTAGGACTCTAATGAGCAAGGAAAGATTAATTCTAACATATTTAAATTTTCCTTAGTATGTTTATGCAGTCAAACTGCGCTGCTATAATGGAAGCTCTATTGGTTGCTTTAATGGAATATTTATGGGGTGGGAGATCCCATCAACCCCCATTAAGTCTGGAAAAAAAAATGGAGGAAATCAATTTCAGAATCATTGGGAAATTATTAAACAATGGGTTTGGAGTTAGACTTTGAAACTGAAATTTCTGCTATATTTAGAAACCATACTACTTGTCATTTATCTCTGTTTAAGAATTTTCAAATGTATTTATTGAAAAGATTTTTTGTTTTCCTCTTTGGGTAGAAAATACTTATGATTTTCAACTGGAAAAAATGCACTTGAATCAATAGGATGGAAAACTACTCTAGATGACTTATTGCATTAGACTGTCAATCAATAAAGGGAAATTATGAATCTTTAATGTTGGAGGAACAAGAGTAACCATTTCAACAATCAGCTTGCTATAAGAAAGTTCCATGCCTAATATGAATCTTCTTTAAAATATAGCACGTGACTGGTGACTTCTCTAATGTTAATTGATTACAATTAATTTATCATCTAACTATTATGATGAAAGAGTTTTGGAAGTAATAAGTTGAATCTGGACATGAGAGAGGTTGCGAGGAGTGCTATGTGGAATTTCATTCATGCAAGTCCTTGCCTGTAAGAGCTCTTAAAATCCAATGGTTTAAAGAAGATAGCATTGGAAAGAAGAAAACAAATCAATAAGCAAAGTAGTGGAGATTATATAGATTCTGGCATATATGTATTTTGTGGAGTCACTTGAGATCACGATTGGATTGCTTTTTCTTCATTAATTAGTTGTCTACATTTAATTTGCATTCTCCAAATATGTTTCTATTTTATTTATGTATCATTAATTTCTTTTAAGATCTCCTAGAGGACATCTAGAGACATAAAATAACTAATTAAGTTTGTAGGGAAAAAAATTACATCTCCTTGTGAGCTGTGCACTTTCATTGAGTAAATTAACAATGACTCCAGTGCTAAGTGAAGTGAAAACTACCATAGATGTGAATTGAAGAGTTAATAACTGTCGAATTCATTTGTAAAATGGGATGGTGTTTCTTAATACACATCCGTGCATGATTTTGATTTTGTTTTATAGTTCACATCATTGAGAGCAAAAAATCTGCGGGCTTCAGACATCAATGGCTTTTCAGACCCGTAAGTATTGGTTTCCTCTTTTCTACTCTTGATCTTTCAAATATGAATGATTTGATTGTTGGTTTTTTATTACGTCGGTGGGCTTGCATATTTTGTGTGAATAGATGATTCTATGAAATATAATTTAGTTGTTAGCTGTTCACTGACTGTTTTTATTTTTGTTTTCTTGAACAGATACATATCATTTATTGGACCAAATTTAGTTCAAAATTTCAGGTCTAAAGTGAAGTATCAAACCCTGAATCCTGTATGGAATCCCCTGAAGGTAATACCTCCAAGTTCCTAGCACATGTGCTACAAAGTAATCAAAATAATTGATTTTTGTTAAAATTTTCTTTATAAATATATACACTAACATTTTTCACCAAGTTTATTATGTTTACCATATTGGTTGAAGTTTCATGAGAAAATTCGTGGATCTATTTATTCAGATTGTTGCTTATGGAAATTCTTGAAGATTTTTTTGATATATATTGTGCAAAGATAATTCGTTGAATAACATTAACTGATTCTTAACATTTTCCCTTTTACATGTCACTTAGCTGATCATTTTGAGCTGACAGTCTAGTAATTTGAAGTGGGATGGAATTTTATTCCATTCTTACCTAAACTACTATATTGAGGTAGTCACTCCAGCTGCCACAAGGGCATTTACATGCTGAATAACTGGTGATGATGGCAGTAAAAAATGTTCCCTTTGGCAAGAAGAATGCATAATAAAGCCATTTTTCTTTTGGCATATGTAGATCATTATCAGTAAATATGCAATTTAAGTTGTTGACCATCATTAAGTTTATTCCACATGAAACACAAGATATGGACATTATTGGATCTTGACAATTTGGCTATCCTAGTAATATCTTCCAACATACGATTAGCTAGTTAAATATGTTAAAATGTAAGTCCATTATTTTAGGGACATTAGGAAGTTATTTTTTTGGGCTTTAAGGGTTGCTTTGAAGTTGGAATGGGCTAAAAAGGATGGCCCCCAGCATTTTTTTTTTTGTAAAGTGAATATTGTATTAATAAAGATGAAAATTATAAAAGTGGATGACTAGGAAGTGCAAAACCTGTTGGCAACACAAGGGTAGACAACTGAGAGGGGGGGGTGAATCAGTTGTCACTGAATTTCAAACTTATTAAGCTTATTAATCCTTATTCTCAGATCTGATCAATATCAATGAAAGCATGAATCAACAACACATCAGAAACACACATAACACCAAGATTTTTTACGTGGAAACCCTATTAGGGGAAAAACCACGGTGGAGGTTAGTCCACAAGATTATACCCTGTTAAAAGTATAAGAATAAATGGGGAATGCACATGCATTCAGGCACACTGCTTAGAACTCACTACTCAATTACAAAGGAAGACACACTGTCTTATAGAAAGATTCGGATTACAACCATCCGGATTTTGAACCGAGAAAATAGCATCTGCTAATGCCTGATTACAGTTCCGGTTAAGCACATGAACACTTCTTCACTCTTCTTCACACTCTGCTCTGCCTTCAAATGATTTGGACATTATTCACACATCTCATACACAAGCACTTCTTCTAGCACACTTCAATTTGAATAAACAATCGCTCTTATATATCTGCAACATGAAATTACATCGCTACAAATCGGCCACAAAGAAATAATAAAATGAATACAAACTGTTGGCCCAAAACAATAGATAATTTTCAATGCGAATCAACCAAGGTCGGCCACAACATAGTGAAGACCCAAATCAACATCTCCAACACAAAACACTTCAATTAATTTCTCCTCAAAGACCCACAACACACTTCAACACCTTGTCGGCCAAGAACATGAAAAACATGAACACTCAAGAGAAAATCTCGGATCGCGAGCACAACGATCAACGCGAACGTGCAACACAGATAGAGCATGATCTAGAAACATCCACAAGCATCATGAATCACCAGAGAAGCATCTGTAGCAACTGAACTAACTGGAATCGCATCATCTTCAATCAACAACACCAACTGAAGCAACAGAAAAACTGTCAGAATGTAAATCTTCACAACTCAATCAAATCTTCACGCGGATCTCTGAAACTCAACGTTGATAAACTAGATATACTCAACAAGAAACCCCTTAGTCCACAACCTCTGATAAAAAACGTACAAAACTCATTGAAAGACAAAACATCACTTCACCACTGACAACCTGCAACTCATTTCATTACAATTTTCTCAATATCCTCGACATATACAGCTTCAAATGCACTAATGCTAATAGTGTTGACATCAATGCAAACCACATATCAGCAACACAACCACAACAACCAACAAAACCAAGCGGCATGAAAATTGTAGCAATTGTCAGTACATCAAGGTGTGCCAGCAGCAATGAGACATTGTACTAAGAAAGACAAAAGGGCTATTGTCACTATCCTAATATTACATTGTAAATAGCATTTCTTTTCCAAGACAAAAGATAGAACAAAATATCACCACTAACAGTAATCAGATTAGCTATACGATAGAATGATATATATATATATATATGGTTGACTATCGCTAATGAAGAGCCTATAGCATCAAAGGAGGGTCTTGCAAAGTGAATTTTTTAAGACATATCCAAATGTAAGTGGCTAGCAGTATTCATGGCTTTGTAGAAAAGGAAATCTATGAGAAAAGTGAGGGAAACTTTCCTCTTCAATGTCTTGTTACTTCAAGGAGGTAGAAGCCATGGTGTTGTGTTGGCACATAGAGGGACATTACAAAGTGGTACTCCTCATAGATGTATTGGTAGAACTTTCTCCTTTGATGGATTCCATCTTTGGGAATGGTGGGAGTTCAGATTTCTCTTGTATAATTTGAATGGTTCTTCTTGCATTCATTGACAAAATAAGAGAGTTTATTGCCTAAAGATTTTGTTGATGTCGGTCGATAATCACCATGGTCTATCATGCAATTATTCATAGATTCTATCCTTTCTTGTTGTTTGTCAGCTATATTAAGAAGCCTCACAAGCCTAGTTTCCATATAATATTCTGGAGACATTTTATTTTAAATGTTCTTGGTTTGAGTGTGAATTGCATCAACAATTCCATGTAAAATAGCAAGCAAGTTGGAGTTCATTTTTTAAAATTCCATAGGGTTTGGAGGATTAGAAAAAGTGTATAGGGAATCAAAGAGTTTGAGGGGAGCAACTTGGTTGTTGTAGTGGAAGCCCATGGAATAAATTGGTTATTGAATTTTACAATTGACAGATAGACTCAGAATTGAAGTGGAAGATACAAATGATTTAAATGGGCTCCCTTTGCTAGTATTGAGTCCATATCTAGTGAGAGTGGGGAAAGAGAGGATTTATCTCTATCAATAAAGGGTTGGAAGTTCTGAAAAGATGAGAACTTTTTGAGAAATATGTCTAAGGGTGATGGGCATATCTATCAAGAGATGGGGACTAGTAAAGTATGGGAGATGGGGATAGGTTCCTTCATGTCATTTAAAAAGAAAGATGGAGAGGTGTACTTGGAGATTGCCAAAAAAAAAACCATATATATATATATAGATTGTATAGGAATGAATTTGCACCCCATTGCAAATTCCTCTTTTAGACCCTCCACCTTAGAAAAATTAAATCTGACCATGTAATTCCACATCCTCATTCCGAACTCCATCCACTTGGCGCTTTTTTTTAGTGTCGATGGGGGAATTTTTGTTGGGGACGCACATACAATGCACTGCCATCCTAACAAAATTCCTTCCTCTGGAATTTGCAGAGGCATTACGTTCTCCATTGGCAACGAAACATAACACCCTTGCACCTTCTTACCAACCTTTGAATGGCTCTTTCCCTCCCAAACCTTCTTCAAATGTCTATCTTTCACTTTCAATCCATCTTTTTCACATTTCTACACACTTGCTCGATTTTGCTTCATGTTCTTGGCACTCTAGCTCCATATTCTTGCAATTCCAAGTTGCTAGCTGCACTATCAACCATTCCAACATCATAGCACTCTTCACATCCACCACAGAAGTTGCAAATTTGTGTCTTGTGAGACTGATTCCAGCATTGTTGAGGCTACATCGACTCTGCCACAATTGTAGACTTGCATTCCTCTCTCATCGGCCTTGAGTGCCTTTGGTCGAGGGTAGTATCGCTTTCTTACTATTACTTTGTTGTTGGATTTGAGTAGCATAGTGTTTCTCATAGCATTCGGTAATCTTCTTTCCAACATTTTTTATTTATCATATTTCTATCTCTCTATCTATCTGGCTGTCTGTGGAGGTGGAAACACCAAAACGGGGGTTTGACAACGGCAAGCCTTGAAACAACCCCAACATTTTCCCTTCTTGGTTGTGTGTAGATACTCATTCGTAAGGAGCTTGTTGGCAAACTAGACTCTTCATGAGTTGCATTCTCTCCCTTATCGTTCTTATCATTGCATATCATTTTTCTTGTTATTTCAGTTATTTTGTCATTTATTATTTCAGTTATTACTTTAAACCTCAAGTGCTAAGTTGTCAGTAGTTTTCTTGCACTTTTGACTGTTCTCTATCACTATCTATCCGTACGAACGCTAGCGCACCTATGAGATGCCAACGCGCCACACTGTTGTCCCTGATTTGTGTTCCTATCCTCTGGCAGAGAGTTGTCCGAGGTACAGTTTGGGTTCCATAAACTTGCTCGTTTAGCCCCACTAAAACTCTCGGATTAGCAGAGTGACAGAAGCACTGAGAGTGCTCTTCATTCTCTATTCCTAGCATCAAAGCACTTGTCCAACTTGAGGTAGATTAGGGCATCCTTCTGCTTTCGGCTCTTCGTGACCTAGAGCCTTGGTGTGGTTGGTCCCCCTCTTCTACATTTTGGTGAACCCGACGTGAACATCTATCCATTTCTTTGTGTTGAGACTTTTTCCCTCGCACTCAGTGACTATTGCAGACTCAAGTGTTGTGAGGTTTTATGAGCATCACAACCCAGTCTACGACCTCCGGGTACATTGTTAGAAGAAGTGTGCAAATTTACAAATGAAAAAGACGAAGGTCAATTCCGGATTTACTACTAGTTTTACCACAGGCTTTACAGACGAGATGGGTTTTGTTGACAAGACCACTTGTGCACCCACTCCTCCAATATCCCCTACAGCTTCATCTGTGGATGAGGATGATGTTGCACACATTCCCGCAGAAAACCTTTTGGCATTAGACAGGAGATTGCTAGACCTCGTGAATCACTTGGAGAAAGCACCGACTATAGCAAGAGCCGCTAGGCTTGTTAACAAGGTGAGATACATGTTAGGAAAGGATCAGACGGGCATAGAATTCTTACGCGGTCTTACCGATCTAACTGAAGCATACATCCCTTCGTATAACACTGGATTGGGTACTAACTGAGGAGTGGTGCTCAATGCCTATGAGAGACAGCTAGGTGTCTTGATGCCTACCACACCCGTATGCATGGCCGAAACAGACCCTTCAATTAGTGTTTTCTCTGCTCCTCAAACATCCCACACAATCATGGCGAGTAGAATACCCCTTGGTTTCAGCTTCACCCCTCCCACCACCCCTGGTGGTGGGGGCTCCGGTTGAATGAGTGGTGGCAGCTCTGGCGGAGGCCATGGTGGTGGCTTCGGCGGAGGCCACGTTGGTGGCTCCAGTGGTGGTTCCGGCGGTGGTCATGGCGGTGGCTTCAGAGGTGGCTTCAGAGGAGGTTCTAGTGGTGGTGGTTCTGGGGGAAGTTCCACTGGACCTTTGTCATCTTCAAATCCTATTTTGAATGCTCTCCTTCAAACTATGGGTCAAATGCAAAACCAGTTGGCGAATCTATCTCAGGCCTCTTCCCAACCTATCTTTTAGCCCTTCTTCCGACATAGTCCGTTGTCGGTGACAATTTTGAGCACCTCTTTCCCTCGAGGAATGGAAATTCCTAAGTTCGAAAAGTATGGTGGTAAAGGGGATCCGCAGACACACATATCCACTTTCAATGCGATGTGTACGGATTTCTTTCACCACGATGCTCTAATGGCTAAGTTTTTCCCTCGATCTCTCAAGGATATAGCACTCGAGTGGTATTGTTCCTTGCTTGATAATTCTATATTCTTATTCGACCAACTTGTCAATCAGTTTCTCTGACAATTCCATGCTAACATTGGTCTGAAGATGACCTTCTCAGATCTTGTTCGATGTAAGCAGGGAGAATACGAGAAGATAACCAATTTCATTGTGCGATACCAAGCGCTCTTTTCACAAATCTCGTACGCGTTGCCCGACTCGGACGTGTAGAAGGTATTCTTAGGCAACTTGCAGCGAGCCTGGCAGGAGAAATTTGCCTTAATGAAATATCCTTCTTTCACACATCTATGTGTTGTGTTGCGGGAGTACCAACAAACGATGGTTTAGTTCAGGGGATCTTCCTCGCACTCCTGTTCCAAAGGAAAATCTATAGTATCCATTTCAGGAAAAGGAAAGTCTATTGCAAATGTAGTCACTACGACTAATGATCACGGCCTCAGGCACAATAGAAAGCTTACGAAATTATCTGAATCTTATTCTTCTATTCTACAAAAGTTACCGAAGGATAAGATTATTACATTAGAAAATCCTCGACCCTTGAGGGAGCCTTATCCTGATTGGTATGATGGAAACACGTTTTTCCAGTACTAGCGTGTTCATGGGCATGATATTGAACGGTGCATGCACTTGCGTCATGAGATACAGGACCGCATCAACAACGGTACCATCCGCCTCGATGGAAAGAAGCAAAACAAAAATAAGTCAGTGGCAAAGGCAAATAGCAAGTTTTAGATTTATATGGACTCGTTTCTATCTCACTCTGCAAACTTGATTATTAACCTTTTTGATGCTTCTCCTAAAGCCTCGGCATACGTAAATGTGGTCTCATTTACTCCTACTCCTCCCCCCAACCTATGACTGGCTCACTAGATGTGATTTTCACCTCACAGGACTTTCCTTTGAATAACAAGCCCTCTCCCCTGCACATTTTGGCTCACATAAATGGAAACATTGTAATAGGAGTCCTTGTGGACCCCGCGATCCGAGTGAATGTTATTACAGAGGAGACCTTGTGGCTCAATTCATTAGATAGGGAGAAATATGAGAAAACAAAATCCATTATACGTACGCACAACGGCCTCTCTCACTCTGTATGGCTATATAACTCTTTCTGTCCTAGTAAGACCTAGGGCTGTGGATACAACTTTCGATGTCATTCCAGAATCTGATCTGTTCAGGGTGAAATTGGGCATCCTGTGGCTAGCTTCCATGAACGGTATTGTTTCCATTATTCACAAATTTCAAAAGTTCTCTCATGAAGGTGTTGTGCACATCGTGCATGACACTAGATATTAGCCATTGGTATCCCATGGGGGATATTCCTTGGATCATTTTTGGCTTGCCCCGATTGGTCCGCTTCCTCCTAGAACGGACCTACTTTACCAGAATTACATAAAGTACAAAATCGGGGGCAAAGGACAGCCAAAAGTGACTCCTCCTGTGGCACAGCAACAAGCTTCCTCCTCCTCTCAAAAGGGGAGAGGGAAGCCTTCTCGTGCCCAGGGGCCTTCTTCTTCCTCTATTGCTCTACCTGTCACTTCCTCTCATTCTGTTGCGGTGCCATTGACTTATGCTCCTATGCGCTTGCTAGGAAGTTTGATGGTGCCCACTTGGCAAAAGCCCAAGCGTCCAGCGTTCGAACTTTTCGTCTTACCCACGATGCCTCGGCCCATTTTGTACAGTAGGGGGAAGGGTCCCCATGGCGCATCTTCTATGTCTTGGCGCACTGAATGGGAAGAGGCCTGTTGTTGAGGCATTGGAGTCTACTCCCCCCGTTGTTGTCCCATCATCCTCTCAATCTCTTCCTCTTGCTCACATCCAGGAGTCCCTCCCTCCGCCGAAAACAGCCGTGATGGATACTTCGATGGTCGAACAGGAGTCTTTCGTCCCTTCTCAGCCTGCAGCCTCTAGCTCCCGGAGTCGTAGAAACTACCTTATGCATGAGCAGAAGTGTCAAAGGAAGGCTCTGGCCGTTGAGCAGGCCGCCTTGCAGAAGAAGGAAGAGGATTCAATAGCTCCTATTTCGACACCTCTTGTTGTGTCCTCTTTTGTCCTCTCTACTTCAGTTCCTTTAGCTTCAGTCTTTCTTCCGACTCTTGCTGCAAGCGTGAACGATCCTCACTCGAAGGGGTGCAAGTGTTTATTGCTCCTTTGGTTGAGCCACCCCTTTTGATGTCCCTCCCAGACATCTATCCATTCTCAAAACCCATGGACATGTCGAATACCTCAGTGGTGTCTTTTGCGGTTTTTCCTCTTCCTCCACGGCCTCTACTTCATCTATGGAGATTTCACATCCTACGATGAAGTGAAAGATGGAGGACGACCCCGCTTGCAATGGGGGTCAAAAGAAGGGTTCAGCTTCTTCAGAGGGTGGTTTTGCATTGGCTTGTGTCGTCCTAGTGACGGAGGAAGCCTCGATGTCCCTGGAGTTCATCACTGTTCTTGAGTCTTTCAGTGAGCCTAGTAGTGGATCTCGGGCACCGCCTCCTTGCCCGTTGAGTTGACACATGGCACCCCTATAAATTGCATGTTCAACTCTGTGGATGAGGTCCCGACCCTATCAGCAATTTTTGCGAAATCATCGATGTTTGCCCCACAAGAACTGAGTGTAGAAGACCTCGATGGGCCTTCTTCCTTGGCTTTTGTCGTAGGAGGGTCGAAGGGTTCCCCCCTTGATATTTCGCCCTTGCAAGCTCGTCCGCCCTCCCCTTACAATGATCTAGATTGGGAGATCGACAACCTCTTGGTTGATAAGGACTAGGGGGGCGCCTCTTCTTTATCTATAGATTAGATTGTGTGTGGGTGTATTATGTTCCTGCATGCTTGTGTTATGTGTTCCTGGATGACCTTTGTCACCCTCATAGGTGTTTGGACACTGGAGTGTTTTGTGTTGTAAAAATTCTTCTATTTGTCACATCATTCTTCTCTTTCTCGTGTATTGATTTTCGACAATTGGGAACAATGCAAAGTGTTGGGGGCATTTAGGCTTCCCTTCCATGTTGACCCATTTTTTAATTTTTATTTTGTCTTCATGTGCCTTCTTCACATGATATGATATAGTAGGGGGTTGATGATAGTTCATTTATATATATTATTATACTTATCTATTTATATTTATGAGCAACTTTGACCCCAAAATATCAGATCACCCCTGTCTCTTGTTCGTTATGTCATTGTCTCCCTTTCTTTTTATCTTTCTCTCTTCTTTGTTTGTTTGTGGTGTTGTGGTGTCTATGTGTTGTCCCTCACGTGTGCGACAACATTACCACGATTACATCTCGCTATGTTCCGTGGGCCACAACATCACTTTCTTTTTCATTCTTTCTTTTCTCTCCTTAGGATGTCACGTGCCTTTGTGTTCGACATGCACCATCCTGGGGGGGCTATCATGTCGCTTCGATTTTGAGAAAATTCATTCGATGGCCAACGAATCTTTTCTTGAAAATACCTTCAAAATATTTTTCAAAAATTGCATTCCTCAACAAGGACCCCTAGTGGGATATTTTTTCATTCATCATGGGTTCGTAAAGAAAGAATTTGAAAAACTCTCCTCCAAGGAGGGAGCACCTTCTCCTGCGAGCAAAGTTCTGACCTTCCCCTTGCGAGGGGGCTTTCTTCCTTTCGGATTCCTTGATGAAGTGAAAATATTTCAAAATGATTCCTTATGTTGAATTGATTTGCGAAAAACACTCTTGTACTTTCAAACAACATGTCCCTTGAGTGGACCCCTTTTCTTTTGAAGGGTTTCCAAGGGACCCCTTTAAAAGCTCTTCCTTCAATTGTTGACTGTCTGTGTGACTGTTTGCTTGCTTGCCTACATGGCTTTTTTGTCTTCTAACATGTTTTGTCTACAGATTAACATGTTGCTTTGTAGGTGCACCTATGCAACTGCTTTCTAATCTGACTCTACGAAGTCCCCTCACATTGGGCTTCCTTTAAGAGAGAGTACCTGGGGGCACCTTCTTTGCAAGTCTAAGGACCTGTGAAGCGCTTACATCCTGCGGGATTTGTCATTCGTTGGTCTATGGGCCTTCGGTGCACTTTGATCAAACCTCCTCAGGATAGAGTACCTGTGGAGCCATTTGCCCGCCTTGCGCTTTCAAGCTCGCCAAATTACGGTCTGCTTCCTTGACAGTTTAGGTATATTTTCTTGGAACTCTTTCGATCTACTTTACCGAACACTCATTGAAACTCATGTTCACTAAAGTGGGGGAAAAATGTATAGGAGTGAATTTGCACCCCCCTTGCAAATTCCCCTTTTACACCCTCCACCATAGAAAAATCAAATCCGACCATGTAATTCCACATCCTCATTCCGAACTCCATCCACTTGGCCCTTGTTTTTAGCGTTGGTGGGGGAATTTCTGTCAAGGACGCGCACGGACGTCTACGCGGCGTGTTGTCATCCTAACAAGATTCCTATCTCTGGAATCTGCAAAGGTGTTACATTCTCCATTGGCGACAAAACTTAACGCCCCTATGCCTTCCTGCCGACCTTTGAATGGATATTTCCCTCCCAAACCTTCTTCAAATGGCTATCTTTCACTTTCAATCCATCTCCACATTTCTACACACTTGCTCAATCTTGCTTCACGTTCTTGGCACTCTAGCTCCATATTCTTGCAATTCCAAGTTGTTAGCTGCACTATCAACCATTCCAACATCACAACATTTTTCACATCCACCATAGAAGCTACAACTTGGTGTCTTGCGAGACTTCCGACATTGTTGTGGCTATGTCGACCCTACCACAGTTGTAGACTTGCATTCCTCTCTCATTGGCCTTGAGTGCCTTTGGTCGAGGGTGGTATCGCTTTCTTACTATTACTTTGTTGTTGGATTTGAGTAGCATAGTGATTCTCGTAGCATTCGGTATTCTTCTTTCCAGCATTGTTTCTTTATCATATTTCTATCTCTCTATCTATCTGGCTGTCTGTGGAGGTGGAAACACCAAATCGAGGGTTTGACTATGGCAAGCCCCGAAACAGGCCCAACATTTTTCCCTTATTGGTTGTGTGTAGGTACTCGTTCATAGGGAGCTTGCTAGCGAACTTGACTCTTCGTGAGTTGCATTCTCTCCCTTCTCATTCTTATCATTTCATATCATATTATTTCAATTATTTTGTCATTTATTATTTCAGTTACTACTTTAAACCTCCACCGCTAAGTTGTTAGTATGTTTCTTGCACTTTTGACCGTTCTCTATCACTGTCTGTCTGTACGAACACTAGCACACCTGTGAGATGCCAGCACGCCACACTATGTCCCTGATCTGCGCTAGTGTCCTCTGGCAGAGAGTTGTCTGAGGTACAATTTGGGTTCCAAAAACCTGCTCGTTTAGCCCCACTAAAACTCTCAAGTTAGCAAAGTGACAGAAGCACCGAGAGTGCTCTTCATTCTCTATTCCTAGCATCAAAGCACTTTTCCAACTTGAGGTAGATTAGGGCAGCCTTCCGCTCTCAACTCTCCATGACCTAGAGCCTTGTTGTGGTTGGTCCCGCTCTTCTATATATATATATATATATATATAATTTATATTTAAAAATAAAATCATACAATGGATATTCAGTTTTAAATAATATTGAACACTGAAAATTTCAACATTTTATCATCACTGAAAATCATCATTATCATCACTATAATTCTTATTCATGGCTATGCATTATTTGAGTATTGTTACAAGAAATGCTTTGCAAACCGGTTGATTTCAAACATCTAGAGGATGGGATTGGGGAAATTGGTATGCCCTAATGTCTTTATAAACATTGACCTCATTAGAGTTGTAGCTAGGGCATACAATCCCAACACTAGGGATGTTGTTTGTAGCAAGGATGTTACTATGGTAACATTGGATAGAGATTATATTTGTGAGGTTTTCAATTTGGACAGGAATGTCCATTGATCTAGGGGCATTGACAAGAGAACATTAGAGATTAAGGGATAGCTACAAGGCGAAGTGGTTTCCTAGTTTCAGACCTAGGGGTTCGAACAGAGAAATTCAAAGGTTTGCTAGTGGTGATCTTGAACATTTTAATTATGATTTTTTGAGGATTACTTCCAGAAAACCTATTTTTCCCTATGTCAAGTATTGGGTTTAGATTGCAGAACCCAAATGCCAATGAACTTAATGGTGTTGGTTGTTGACATCTAGAGTAGAGATGTTAATAGGCCATATGACTATGTAGGATATGTTGCAAGGGAAATTTACAATGCATTGAGTTCTCTTGGCAAGGATTGCAGCATTGTTCATTTTAAATGGTGTATTTTACTTTATGCTTGAAGAAAAATATGGGCACCTCGGATGAAAATAAGGGCCTTTAATGAGCAAGGATTCATGCTCCTTATTCAAGAGTGGATGTACATTTCGGACAGCAATTGTGAGGTCTCCAATTATTGTATTTTTGAGTAATACTTTGTTAGAAGTATCCTCAAAAATTTAGGACAAGCTATTGATTGGGGATTGAAAGATGAAGTGAAAAGATTCTTGAGGCTCAAAGAGCTTCAACAAGAGCTAGGGTTTGATCATAATCAGGGAGACTGGTTCTTTCACTCATATTCTACATTCATCAAAGTTTATGGCTCCCCAATGACTCCCCTATCCTACCCAAGTCATTTCCAAACAAAATTGCATATCTGGAAATCATATGGCAATTGAATAAGGCAGAAAAAACCCACTTTAGGAACAACAAAAAGCATGCAATTCTTCCCTCCACCCTTATATTCTCAAACTTCATGGTGACAGCTAGAGAGGGGTTGGAATTGCTTTTGAACAAATTTCTGCCCTATAGGATGAAGGTTGATAAAATTAGAAAGCATGATCCTGAACATTTTATTCATAATGTCAGGACAAAGTATAAACTTGCTGCATTTTATACATGAGTTTGATCCTATTGAGGATCTTATCAAAAATTTCCCCTCAACTTCAAAAGCTACAAAAATAAGGGAGCAATGGGTTAAAATCCAAATGGTTGAGGAAAGAAGAAATGGAGCATATCCTTCTTACAAAGGAGCATACACAGAGATCCAGGATCCAATCCTAAGGATAATGACAGTGATTGATAATATAGCTAGTTTGTTGACAAATGTGCCACTTAAAGTCCCACAAAGAGATGAACCTACTCCTTCATCATCCTAGGTAGCAGAGCAACAAGTTTCTATGAAAATCACACCTTTGCAACAGGTGACTCCTTATGTTGGATCCTTGGTGGATTATCCTATTGCCCTCGATGAATTCCTAGAGGATCCAAATTGGTCCAAGTAATGTGCTCCCATCCAAGGGTTGTTGTTGAAAGACCATCCACTAAAAGGATGTTGATTAGTTTTGAGATTGGGGACCAAGTTGTTGATGATGTGATAGCATTGGATTGCTCTAAATTCCTAGAGGATGACCAATTCATTGCCACAAGGCAATTTAGGGATTTTATCCTTAAAAGCAAAAGTGAAGAGTTGCATCAAATATTGGAAGGCCAGAATCTCACTAAGGAAAAGAGAAGGAAGTTATTAGTGAATTCTAGGACAAAGTAAATACCAAGATGGAAAGCATGACACTTGAACAGGGTAGGGAACTTGTCAAGTGTGGTGGATGCTTATTATTGCTAGGTTGAGATATATCATCTGCAATTGCATTTGATGCAATCAAGAGGCAAGAGGGAAATAATACAGTGTTAGCATCAAAAGAGTAGCAGATACCCTTTAATTTTGATCAGGATTCAACCCTAGGCATGAAACCCTAGCCAAGGTTATTTAAGACACAAGTGAACTAGCTAGAAATTTAATTGTTAGAAGAATGGGTGACACAAGTGCCTTGCAAGCTGCAACATTGACTATGAATATGACCATGTTCATAGAAGCCAAAATTTGGAAATTAGAAGCAAACTTAAATAAGGTAAATGATCAGAATTCAAGGTTACAGGAACATTTGAATATTGTCTCTAGATTGCTACCACCTCCTCAGTCACGAGTGAATGAAAAATATGACCAAGAAAAGGTAGCCCTAAACGTAGAGATAAGTCAATTGAAGAGGGAGCTAAATGATAGGAAATAAACAGTATAGAAGACAAAGAAGTATAAAAGAGAAAAACTCTCAAAGATGGTTGACAATATTTATGGTCATAGGTTGTCATGTTTTGAGCCATTTAGAGGAGACATGGAATGGGCATAATGAATTCAAGTCTGCCCATGTTATTCATATTGTCTTGAAAAATAAACTTCTAGGTATTATTGATACTTGGAGTCCAAGAATACAAGTAATTGAAAAGATGGTGGTGAGGACAAATTTTGACTTGTATGCTCTAGGAGAATTAGAGATTATCTCTAATGTTTTAGAAACCATTGAGGATAACATGGTTATACATCAAAGCTTTCATATGGCATGGATAAATTTTTAGAAGATTTTGATGATCTCAAGTATGGTGTCATGCCTAACATCATATCCAAGGATGGTGAAATAAAGGAGTATAAGGTAAGGAGAGCTTAGTTTAGCAATGTGTTATCCCCTATCCTAAGCTCTATTCTTGTAGATGATACTCCAAATGCAGACAAGAT
>VDFB02389464.1:0-32844 GCA_007258455.2 Sequoia sempervirens | reverse complement strand
CAGAAGGATTCATGTGAATATTTGTTCTATTCAACATTATCAAGCAATGTGCCTATAGACACCAACACTTGGTTGATCGATAGTAGTGCTTCTCAACACATCACTAGATTTAAGGAGCATTTATCAAGCTTGGTGGAGAGAGATTCTTCCAAACAAGTCATTATCAGAGATGATGCTAGCTACTTCATGAAAGGGATTAGGACCTCTACTCTCCATTTGGATTACGCATTACACTTCAGTTGAGCGATGTTCTTTATGTTCCAGGAATCAAGTGCAACTCATCTCAATTTCTGCTCTAGAAGATAAAGGACATCAAGTTGCCTTCTCCAAAGGAAAAGTACTTGTGTGGATGGAGAATTCCAATTTCAAGGATGCTCAAGTAATTGGTGTTAGACATGAAAGCCTCTAAAGGCTATGTACACATCCACTTTAGGCTTTAGTTCATGATTCTTCAAGCTTATGTGATCTTTGGCATCAAAGATTGGCTCACCTGCACTTCTGAGCCTTACCTATCATGGAAAAGATGGCTACGGGACTTCCTAAGTTCAATCAGGAGCATGAAGGAACTTGCAAAGGATGTGCTACGGGTAAGAATTCAAAATCTCCATTCCATAATAGAGAAAGTAGATCTAAGTGTATTTTAGACCTTATTCATTATGATTTATGTGGACCTATGTATGTTCCTTCTTCGAGTGGTTTCCTATATTATGTTATTTTTATTGATGACCACTCTAGAAAGACTTGGATTTATTTTTTGAAATCTAAAGAGTCTGAGGAAGTGTTAGAAAGGTTCAAGGAGTTCAAAGCTCCAGTTGAGAATCTTTTCGATAAAAGAATTAAGATCCTCAAATCTAATAATGGAGGAGAATACACCTTTGGAAATTTTCAAAAAATTTGTGTTCATGTTGGGATTAAGAGGGAGTTATGTGTCCCCTATAAACCTCAACAAAATGGTGTTATAGAGAGAAAGAACAGGATGATCGTGGAAGAAACAAAAGCCATGATCTATGATCATGATCTGCAAACCTTCTTATGGGCAGCAACTTCTAAGACTGTTGCATATGTTCAGAATAGAAGTCCTCACAAGGTCTTGGAGAATATGACTATGGAAGAAGCCTTTATAGGAAAGAAGCCTAAGGTTAGTCATTTAAGGATCTTTGGATGTCTTTTCTATGTTCATGTTCCAAAGGAAAAGAGAACAAAGTTGGAACCTTCTGGCAAGAAGGGAATATTCGTGGGCTACAATGAGACATCAAAATCCTATAGGATATACATTCTAGGGTAGAAGTTGATTGAGATTAGTAGGGATGTCACATTCGAGGAAGATGTTGCATTCAGAAGATCCAAGGGAACCCATGTGGAGATTGACAATGATGAGTCTCCTCAGGATATGGAAGTTGACCATACTCCTGAGATTCAGAGGGAAAATTCAAAACCAAAGGAAGGCATTGATCCTGTTGAAACCTTCAAACCTACTAATGGACCTACTGACATTGTAATTGGGATAAAAATACCTCTATGGACTAGGAAAACTATGCATGAGGCTGAAATGTTTGCAACTCCTAGAGGTAAATTCAGAGAAAGTAAAAGGCCACATAAGTTCTCTAGTTATGTTGCCTTGATGAGTCTGATTATTGAGTCAGATCCTTTTAGTGTGGAGGAAGCTTCTAATCAATAGGTTTGGAAAGATGCTATGTCAAATGAGTACCAATCAATTCTCAAGAATGATGTTTGGGACATTGTTCCTAGACCTGAAGGAAAATCTATGGTATCTTCAAAATGGCTCTTCAAGATCAAGCATGCAGCTGATGGGAGCATTGATAAGTACAAGGAAAGATTCGTGGCTCGTGGGTTCTCACAAAAAGAGGGAATTGATTATGAAGAAACATTTGGTCTTGTTGCTCGCTATACTTCTATCAGAACCATCATTGACATTGTTGCATCTAGAGGATGGAAGATTCATCAAATGGATGTGAAGACAACTTTTCTAAATGGTGTGATTGAGGAAGAATTTTATATCGAGCAACCTGATGGGTTTGAGATACATGGGAAGGTGTCTCATGTTTGTAGGCTAAAGAAAGCCTTGTATGGTCTTAAGCAGAATCCTCATGCATGGTACAAAAGAATTGATCGTTACCTGTCAAGTTTGGGCTTCTTGAAGAATGATGTTGACTCTAATATGTACTTTAAGGTAATTGATGGTGAAGCATTGATTCTGGTTTTATATGTTGATGACTTGATTCTTAATGGAGAAGAGCACTTAATCATCAAATGTAAGAAAGAGTTGGCCTCTGAGTTTGAGATGAAAGACATTGGGCCTATGCATTACTTCCTTGGATTAGAATTCTAGAAAAAACCAGATGAGATGATTCTAAGCCAAGGGAAGTACACCATTGATATACTTAAGAGGTTTGGTATGATGGATTGCAAATCCATGTCTAAACTTATGGAGACCAACCTACATAAATTGAAGGAGGTTGCAACTAGTTCAGACTTGGTGGATCCTACAATGTACAAATAGTTGATTGGCTCCTTGATGTATCTAGTTAACACCAAACTAGATATTTGTTATGTTGTGAGTGCAATTAGTTAGTTCATGTGTGAACCGAGACAGATACATCTTGTTGTAGCTAAACATATCCTGAGATACTTGCATCCAAAATAGTTGGATATGGGTTGAGATGTTATGTAGATGTGGATTTGAAGTTGCATGGTTATACTAATTCTGATTGGGTAGGATGTGTCTCTGATCGAAAGAGTACCTCTGGGTGTTTCTTTAGTTTGGGATCTACTATGATTTCCTGGTGCAGTAGCAGACAGTCATTTGTAGCATTGAGTACAACAAAGGCAAAGTATATTGCAGCTTGTATGGTAGCTCGGGAAGCAGTGTCGCTTCGTAAGCTCCTTGTAGGATTTTTTGGACAATCAATGGAGCCTACTATCATCCATTGTGATAACTAGAGCTGTGTGAAGATTTCTTTCAATCCTATGTTTCATGATAGAACCAAGCATGTTGAGATCAAATACCACTATATCAGAGATATGGTATTGATGAAAGCTATATAGTTGAGGTATATCAGCATTGATGAGCAGACGGTAGACATTCTCGCCAAGCCTCTCTCCAAAATAAAGTTTGTGTACTTTTGAGATAAGCTTGGTATGGTGGAAAATCCAACCTTAACTCAAAAAGAGTCTTAGTATTAGTGATCCTCTGTAACGAGTTCTCTGTGAGAGAGGTTTGAGGTGAAATCCCTTGATAACGAGTTCTCTATGAGAGAAGTTCAAGGTGAAATCCCTTGATTAATGAGTTCTTCTTTGTAAGAGAAGTTCAAGGTGAAATCCCTTGATTCCACCCTCTGGGAGAGCCATGGTGGATGTCATGTGTGTGAATCCATGACAACATCATGTGAGACAGTTTGTGATGATTTTCTTGTACTTGTGTTTCACTCTTTGGGAGAGCCATGGTGAAATTCATGTTGAGGTGACAACATCACGCAAGTGATGAACACTTGTACATACCATACATGGTTGTAGCCATTATGGTTGATATTATGTTGAGGTGATATTTGATATCATGATGAGGTGATATCTCTCTTTTCCATATCTGGTTGTAGCCATTGTGGTAGACATCATGATGAGGTGATATGTCTTATGTAGCTAGAAGAATCCTCCCTAGCTGAGAGGAAGTATTGATGTTCAGGAGCAGCATCGGTCTTATCCTTCCAATGTATCTCCTTGCATTCGATTGGATAAATTAAATAATAGCCCATGGCTATTTAATTTATATGGATATCAATTTGATGAAGAGGCACATCATCAACATTAAAGGATGATCATTATTAAAGAGATTTAAAGTTATGAAGAGGTGTGAACTTTAAAGAGGCCAACCTCTTGGTTATTATAATCACATCTTCTCAAGGAGGCCGACCTATGTTGTTGAAGAGTCATGTCCTCCTCTCTTATGTTGTATATATATTGATGGCATTTCATTGTTTATTCATTTATAATATAGTTCGTCCTTCATATCAAGTGTGATTTCTTCTCAAGAAAGATCAACACTATTATTGGCTGAGACTTCATCAGAAATTAGTCTCTTTGTATTGTTGTTTTGCATCACTCTTTAGTGCATTTATTTGGGCCTGCATATTGACCTCTTGTAAGGAGATCATTTTTGTATTGATTCAATAATATAAGTGATATTATTGGTTGGGTTTTTCTCCCTCAAGAGGAGGGTTTTGCTAGGGTATATGTTGTGTTCTTGTGTTGAATTTGAATTAATTCCTGTACACTTAAATCTGATCATTAAAAACTAACAAGATGTACCCTTTGGAAAACTTTAGAGTAGGATGGTTCTTTGAAAGTTGGAATATGGATTTTTTCTTAAGGATTTTTAAGCTATGACGTGAGCTCCATTAGTTAAATTCCCTGATATGAAATGTGCTACCTTAGTAAGTTTGTCAACAACTACTAAAATGGCATTGTGCTTATTCCTTGACATGGGAAATTCTTGCAAAAAGTCCATCCTAATGACTTGCCACTTAATCTCTTGAATATCATGTGGATATAGCAAGTTTGCAAGATGATGATGTTCTTCTTTCACTCTTTGACACTCCAAGCATTTAGCCACAAATCTATCAGTGTCTCCTTTCATCCCTTTCTAAAAGTATAATGGCTTCTCATCTTCCAACATCTTTTTCACACCAGGATGTCTCGAGTATGGTGCTTCATGAACTTCTTTCCATACAATATTTCTTAATTCTTCAAAGTCAGGCACATACATCCTGCCCTTATGCCTAAGTAATCCACTGGGTTCAAAATGATATCCATCACATCTTTCATCCTATGGACTATTTGTGAGTGCTTGCTTAACTTGCAAATAGTACTCATCCTCATTACATTTTTGCAATACTTTACTTTTAAAGTTGGTTTGGATTGTCACTATTAAGGCAACATGTCTCCTACAACTTAAGGCATCGGCTACTCGATTTTTTTTCCCTTGATGTAGCTGATATTGAAGTCCTAATAAGCTATCAACTCCAAGCATCTTCTTTGCCTTGCATTTAGATTAGGTTGATTAAATAGATATTTCAACCCATGATGATCAGTTTCCATCTCAAAGGGTTTTCCTAGCTTTTAATTCCTCCACATTTGCATGCATGAACTATCGTTGCTAACTCTAAATCATGCGATGCATAATTTTTCTCATAGGGTTTCATCTTCCTTGATTCATAAGAAATTAATTTTCCTTCTATCATTAAAACTCCACCTATTCCTTCTCCAAATGCATCGATGATAACAATGAAGTCACCATCAAGATTTGGTACTTTCAAAATTGGTGTAGTAGTTAACTTCTCTTTAAGTAGATTGAATGCTACTTGGAATTTTTTTCGTCCACTCAAATTTCTTCCCTTTCCTGCACAAAGAATTAATTGGAAAGGATATTTTGGATAAATTTTCAAAAAACTTCCTATAATATCCTTGCAGACCCATTAAACTTCTTACTTCAGAAACATTTTTAGGTACTAGCCATTCTAGCACTACCTTGATCTTGGCTAGATCAACTAAGATACCTTTTTCCAATATCACATTTCCTAAGTACTGCACTTTCTTCTAGAAGAAAGGAAATTTAGATAGTTTCCAACTCAAATTATGTTCTCTCAGTCATTGTAAAACTATCTCCAAATGCTTGCAATGATCCTCTTCATTCTTTGAATAGATTAGGATATCATCAAGAAAAACTAAGACAAATTTATCTAGGAAATCCCTAAATATGTTGTTCATTAGATTCATAAATTTCATCATCACATTAGTTAGTCCATATGGTAGAACTTTAAACTCATAAAGCTCATACCTTGTTCTAAAATCAATCTTAAGGATGTCTTCATCTTTGATCCTTAACTGATGGTATCCATATTGTAGATCAATCTTAGAAAATATTGTAGCTTCTCTCATTTGATCAAAAATTTCATCAATGTGTGGCAATGGATACTTGTTCTTTACCATAGCTTTATTAAGCATCCAATAATCTATGCACAACTGCAATGTACCATCCTTCTTCTTCACAAATATTACTGGTACTCCCTCAGGTGATACACTTGGTCTTATCAATCCCTTATATAACAATTCATCTAGTTGTGCCTTAAGCTCCATTAACTCAGTTGTTATCATTCGATAAGACACTTTGGAAGTAGGTTCCAATCTTGGCACTATCTTAATGGAAAAATCAAAAATTATTTTTGGTGGTAATCTAGGTAATTCCTCTGGAAATACATCCACAAACTTTTGAAGGATTGGATACCTTTTCATATTCGTCTCTCCAGTTTCCATCATTTCTCCTTCTTCCATATCTTGGTACTCTTTTGGTACATAGTTGACCATACCATCTTCATAATCTATTTCCTTATATTCTTCAATATTTTCCATTTTTATTGCAAATATCTTACATCCTTTCTTCTTAGCCCTAAGCAGTTGCATTGCAGAAATTTGGCATATCTTGACTTCCCTAGGTATCCCTTGCAGCATTACTTGGTTACCTAAATCATCCAAACATTTAATAGTTTTGGCATGACAGTCTACCTTGGCCTTATGCTTCCAAAGTTGGTTCATTCCTAGGATAACATCATAGGATCCTAAGGGTGCTATGTATAGGTTTACCTCCATAGAAAAACAAGGTAGCTCAATCCTGGCTTTGAAAAAACATTGTTCCACCATTGCTCTTGTTTGGTTTGCATATTCTACAACCCATGACTTTTCCATGTAACCAACTTTCCTAGATATTTTCTTTGCTATTCAAGGTGAAAGAAAACTTTTAGTAGCTCCAGTATCTATAAGTATGAAAATGGGTAAGCCAAATAAAATACTGGGAGTCTCCAATGGAGTTACTTGATACTCTACTTGACGATCATCTAAAGCAACATGAATCTTCTGTTGAAATGCCACTTGCTAGGAAGAAAGTGGGTTTCCATAAGTTCATGACTCAGAAGGATTATTGGGAAAACTTGATGCATAATGGTCTCCTCCACATGTGAAACATCCCATTGTTGGTCCTTTCTTCCTTGCAGGTTCACTAGGTTTACTAGCATTACTTCCAAAATTGTTCACATTACCACTATTGGAATTATTCCTTCTATGCTCCTTCCTTGATTCTTTCCAATTATTTCAAGGTCCCTTACCTCTTGCTTTTGAAAATCTTGCACCACTTCAAACCTCCTTGGAGTTGGTTTAACTTGAGCTCATGTAAACTTCTTACGATTCCTATCCTCTTAGCGAATAGAGATAACTTTGAGCTTCTGCTCCTACTTAACAACCCTCTCATACACTTGATCCATAGTGGTTGGACCATGAACATCTACCTCACCCCCAATTTGACTATTAAGTCCCATGAGAATTTCCTTAAACAGAATCATTCATCCTTCTGATACATTGGAACATAATGTAACAAACAGGTAAACTTTTCCTAGTACTCATTAACTGGTATTTCTTTATCTCATATTTTGGAAATTTGTGAGTTTTTGGTCAAAATAGAGTTGAGGTAACCATCTTTTCCAAAATATTTCCACAAATTCATTCCACACAAGTTTCAGAGAGCTAAGATTGAGTTCCATTTTCTTGTTCATCCACCAATTAGAGGCTTCTCCTGCTAACTAGTAAGCTCACCATGTTGCTTTTGTGACCTCAGAATAATTTGGAATCTCAAAATACTTCTCCATTTGGACCAACCATGCCTCAACTTCATCCTTGCAGGTGCTACCTTCAAACTTGGGTGGGGTTATTTTCTTCATATCCCTAGAAATTTCAGTGGCCATGTACTTCCTATTAGTTCTTTCTAAAGGAGAGGTTGATTTCTCTTTCTCATGTTCATGATTTTGATCATGGTCATGTGAATTTTCTCCCTCATCCTCATCAATTGAGATTTCTTGATCTACTCTATCCTCTACCCATACTTCTTGCTCAATATTTCCCAACCTTTCCAAGATTTAATCTAATTTAGCTTCAACACCCACCGAACCTCGTCCGACTTCATGACTTCCTCTAGGATTGGTCCTAGTTCTCACCATATTTGCAAGAAAAGGTTATACCTAAAGGTTCATCATATTAGATTCAATCACATTATATCTATCTTATGGACAAAATTTAAATGAGCATTCATTTTCACATAAAAGAAATTCACATAAGATTTGAGTGAAAGATTTTGATAAACACATGATTTTATTCATTTTTTAGGATCTCAAAATCCTTTCAATTACATAGAGTGACTATTCAGATAGTCAAGTGGAGAGTATCCCTGGGATTCATTCTTTGGAACATAACTTAATGGAGTATACCCTATAGAATTTTTTTCATCTCTCATTTATTCATATCTATATTTTTTTTCATCTCTCATTTGATCATATCTATCCCAAAATGGATATAGCCTTTGAATTTTTCATCCAATACATAGTTGTGAGGCACATAGCCCTTTGATTCATTACTTGAGGAAATTATAATCACTTCCGACATCGGAAGAACTCTAGGGTCTCTAAAGATAAATGTTGGATTGACACTTCCTTTCGAGGGCATATCCCTAGAAAGTGACAAGGAATCATACTTTGCTAGTGAAACTGGAGGTAGATAGTTAAAATTGGCTTCCTCCTTCATCTTTCTCTTTACTTCACTATTCTGAGAAAGAGTGTGACTAAAATTTTTAGTGTCACTTAACCAAACAACATTATCATAGTTGGTACCCTCTATTGTACAAAAATGGCCTCTTTCTCCTTCTTGGCTTTTAGGTAGCACTATTTTCGACTACTGACTTTCTTCCAGTTAACCTGAGATGCACCATTCTGGCACAAGAATTTCCAAACATTAGTTAATGTTAGATAGAAAGTATGATGAACACATAGGATCTAGAGCTAAACTTGGTAGTTTTGATACCACGTGTAACATGTCAATTGTTCTTGCAAGTAAATTTCCTTAGTTTTACTTTCAAGTAAATAAACTATGTTTCCAAACCATTGCAACAATTTTTTTCTTTTCCAATGAGAGAAAGAATGAACATAAATGAAACAATAATTCCATTCATTGAATTATTTTCCAATGCAATAATCATCATGATACAATATTTCCAAGATTGTAGAGAATTACATCCATAGCTCAATGAGCTTCAAAGCAATAGATATAGATGGTCCAAGAATATTCTATAGAACTCAATCACCAACTAAGGAGGAGAAGCATCGCTCAAGTGCTTTTCCACCAACCATGGGCTCATATGTGGTCCCCTACACATCTATCAATGGATAGATGGCCCTACCCTTCAACGAAGAGATTGGTGAAGAAACCTTGTAACATTAACCTTAATGAGCTTAGTGTTGTTTCCTACACAACTAGGACTTGTAGACCTTACAATCCATATCTAGCATGCATAGCAAGTAACATGATGAACTAATAGTGGAGCCAAAGGAAAACACACTACTTTGGCCAAAGTATTCTCACTCAGTACTTTGAGTGATAGTCATCCTATTCACATACACTACCCTAGCTCGTTCTACTTTAGACCATTATATATATGCATAGGTAAAACTTCAATAGGTAATCCTAGCCTTTAGTTTGACCTATTCCATTTTCCAAAACTAGATATCATCTCTACCAAATGAACATAAGCAAAAGTATAAGTTACCCTCCCTTCAATGGATAACCTATCCCTAGGATTTAACCCATAAGCTATCTAAGCCCACAAAACCATAACTTAACAATTTATTCCAAATTAGTCATTCCTAGTTTATAATACTATAGACATCAACAAGCTCTCCCTAATAGGGAGTAAATACAAGCACTTATATGGAAAACACATCAATCACAATATTTCCTCTTTTATAAGAAAATAGAATTTTCTCTATTATAAACAAACTATTACTTTTCCCTAATAACATTCAAGCCAACCAATCTTCAGATTTTAAAGATAAAACATAAAATAATAGAGTACCATGCCTGTCAATCGCTTAATCCAATTGACTCTAGAACTTCCTATCTTGGCCTCCTTTTTCTATCAATTTAGAAATCAATCTTCCTCTACTTAACCTCACTAAAACTCTCTCACCAAAAGCTCTCAAAAAAATAATAGTCACTCAAATGAAAACTACAACAGATATAGAAGCGTAATGTTGCATATGAAAAGTGTCAGAAATGAGGTATGATTGACCCATATTTATACACAAGAATAAGCTTCACAAGGCTACAATTAAGGTTCATAGTTTTCCACTTCTCAACCATTTAAAAACAACTCATCTTAGAAGGAAAAAGGTGGCGAATTCACATGATAGTCATTGATTCATCATAGAAAATTGATCCAATGATTGACACAACATGTTTAACACATTCAAAGAGCACATGTTTTAACATAGCTAATTGGTTTCAAACTTGTTAGACTTCTAAAGAATTCAGATAATTCATATCATGGTGCCAAGTTTGTAGCATATTCCCTATTCACAAGGCCCATGGCTTAGCATTTGAAATGGTCTAACACATATTTTTGCACATATACAGTCGACTAAGTCAAAGCCAAGTAGTCGACACAGTATGATTCGACCCTTTTGCATTTATATCTTCATTTTGACTTGGTACGTTATGTATACGTTGCACTATATTTTAGTTTATTAACTCACACAATAGATAATGATACCACCTATCTCATTATCATTTAGTTTGAAATGATATATATACGCCTTTACATTTTCTTGAGCGCTATTATATAGGAAAACTATATTTCCCATTCATTGACGAAAGCATAAATTTGTATGTGTCAGACTTTATTCTTTGCATAATATATGTATAAATCAACCTTTATACTTTGCATTAGTATATATACATATCATCCTTTAACACATTTAAAGAGCACATGTTTTAACATAGCTAATTGGTTTCAAACTTGTTAGACTTCTAAAGCATTCAGATAATTCATATCATGGTGCCAACTTTGTAGCTTATTCCCTATTCACAAGGCCCATGGCTTAGCATTTGAAATGGTCTAACACATATTTCTACACATATACAGTTGACTAAGTCAAAGCCAAGTAGGCAGTACATAGTATGATTTGACCCTTTTGCATTTATATCTGCATTTTGACTTGGTACGTTATGTATACATTGCACTATATTTTAGTTTATTGACTCACACAACAGATTATGATACCACCTATCTCATTGTCATTTATTTTGAAATGATATATATACACCTTTACATTTTCTTGAGCACTATTGTATAGCGCACTATATTTCCCATTCATGGACCAAAGCATAATTTTTTATGTGTCAGACTTTATTCTTTGCATAATAAATGTATAAATCAACCTTTATACTTTGTATTAGTATATATACAAATAATCCTTTATTACTTTCTATATATATATATATATATATATTCATTTATATATCCCATGTCAACTAAATATGTATACATTTGATATTCAAATGAATAAGATCAAGTTAAATATCATATAGCATATCATTTGTATATATATATATATATATATATATATATTCTCATATATACCAATATGCATGTATACATATGTATACATATGTTGATGTATCTATATGGGAATTTCAATTTGCCATTACATACCTATATATCGATACATGTATACATTTGTATGTATGTATATATCTTATATGTATACATTGATGACATAATCACATACATAAACAATTACTATCTTATTGGTAGATATATATACGTATGGCATATATATATATATCACACACACACATGTCATATTTTCCTCACAATATCACCATGCTTATAAGCAACCTGTTCTTAAGCGCACATAGGTACGTCTACCTATGCACTATCATGTGTGTGTTCCTTCATGTGTATGGATTATCGTTGACATGTGTATGAATACATATGTATACCTTCAATGTATGTACACATCATCAATCAAGCATGGTAGTATAAAGAAGTACTCGCATGCACCGAGCACTAAACACAAACCAAGAATGCTCCTAACAGAAATCAACTTCTTTCTATTGCAAACACATCATGCTAAGGGATAACTTACCAATTCCCAAACACTATGACTTGACTCGACCATTCTACTAGTAAGTGTGTGTATATAAGCTCAATTAGGTTTTTTGTTGGTTACTCCACCAAGTTCTTCTCCTAAGTGATACTTCCCCTCCCTTCCAGAGGATTGATTCTAAACTTGCATCAACTTAACACATTTTCATGGTAGTCATTCATTCATCAATACAAACATTTGCATTATCCTTTTCATAGTTAGTATATCAATTCAATAACCATTCATTCCATATATGCATTTCATCACATAACATTAAATGAAATAAACATTCATTCATTTTTGATAAGCAAAGTCCAATCACATATATTTATCTTCAATCAAAATTTCAAATACATTCACACATGCAAGATAATTAACCTAACATAGTAATAGTAAATAAGTAAATGCACAATGGGGTGTGACACATACAATACTATTATGTCATAATAATATTTCAATCATTATATTTTTGTCCAAATCTACATAATAAGTATGAAAAGGTAGTATAATATAGGTGTACTATCTAGGAAATATATCTAAAAGTGTCTAAAAGTATGTATGAAAGCAACAAAAAATGAGCTAATAACTAGACCCATCACATTTGGTTATGAATAGTCAGGTTGTGGCTATATTAACTCTTAATTAAGTCATATTATCATTATTATATTTTTATTTAGTTATTTAGGTTGGCCTAAGGCTTATATAGGGCTATCTAAGTTGGCTTGGGTGATATCATAGGCATAAATAGGTATATAGAGGAGGTAGTGGGTCTTATTTCATCATCATATTGTGAATTGTGTTCTCATTGGAGATATTTGGAGGTTACCCCCTCAAAGTGACTTGTTATTCTTAGTTATTATCAATTATTTTCAACATATCTCACATTATATTCTTCTATTGTATAAGTTATTTCATTACAAGTGGTATCCTGGAGCATGATCTTGGCATCGTAGAGGCAAGGTGTCTTCTTAATATTGGAGGTCATTTTGGAAGGAAAATATCTTTCAGATTTTGGTAAATTTTTTTAATTTTAAAAGGGTTTTTAAATAGAATATTAAAGAAGCTACATTACAGATTTCAAACAAATTGGAGCAAAATTGAGTGAATTATTGCAAAATTAGGGCTTTTGCATAATTTATTTGGAAGTTACATATCCCTAACACCCTATTGAATTGGAGCCAGATTTTTATTGGTGTTTGGAAGGCATAATATAGGATCCTATAGGCTAAAATTTTGAGAAATTTATGCATAAATAATTGAGTTATTGCAAAATTAGGGCTTCAAACAAATTTGCTCTCAAGACTACAAATCTACTAATTTCTTAGATTTTTTTCTAGGTAAGTGGTATCTTGGTCCTAGTACAAGTTATAGTAAAAATTTTAGAGAATTTAAGTTTCATTTATGTGATTTAAATAAAAATTATTGGTTTCCATCATGATAGGGCCTACAACAAGGGGCAAAAAGAATGTTGTCACATAGGGAAAATCCCATGATAAGGATGAGGTAACAATAGAGGATATTAATCCCAATGAGGAAATAATTAAGGTCAAGGAATACATTTCCTCAGTGAATATGGAGATGTGTGGCCTAAGAGGAGATATATTAGATATAAGAAGCATGTTAAGTGCCTATATGAATGAACCAAGAAAGGTGGTCTCAATTGAAACCAAGGTGAAACTTCCAGATCAGCTACTCTTGATCCAAATGTTAATAATCCTATGGGATCTAGGAATTTGATACCAAAGTTGGATATGTGCAAGTTTGATGGAAAGGATCCTCTAACATGGATTAACCAAATGGAGAATTTTTTTAATTCTATCAAGTCCCAAATGGACAAAAGGTCATGATGGCTTCCCTATATCTAGAACCAAATCAATTCATTTGGTATCGTTGGCTTTATACTCGTTGAAATAAAAAAGGGTCTCTCTATCTCATGGTCAGTTTTTATGGAGGAACTCCAAGAACAATATAGCAATAGTGTGACAGACAACTTCTTTAGCAAACTAGCTAAACTTAAACAAAAAGGATTAGTTAAGGACTATATTCAGATATTCCAAAATATTTCCTTAAGAGTGGATAACATTACAAAGGAAAACTTGAATGATTTGTTCTTAGGTGGCCTCAAGGATCATATTCAACATGAGGTACGCATGTTTAGTCCTAGCTCTATCTCTAAGTCTTTTGTCTTAGTAAGGAGGGTAGAAGAAAAGTATTTGATTCCTAGAAATCAAGGGGATAATGTGATAAGAGACAAAGGATATTCAACACATTCACTTCCTCAACCTACTAGGTTGACCCCACAATAGATTCAAGAGAAGAGAGAAAAAGGGTTATTCTTCAATTGTGATGGAAAATATAGTCAGGGATATAAATGCAGTGAAAAGAAATTTTTCTATATTGAGGGTTTGAGTGAGGAAGATGAGGAGGAACCAATATTACAGGGTGAAAGGGAGTTAGATGAGGAATCACGTGATTCCTAACCAATCATTTCTTGTCATGCATTTTTCAGGTTTTAGTGCTCCTCAAACTCTCAAGGTAGTCGGTTACTTAAAGAAGCAAAAAGTAATAGTGTTGATTGATTCAGGTAGTACTCATAATTTCATCAACAAAAAGTTGGCTACTCATTTAAATTTTTTTATATATCCAGCTCCAAAATTTTAGGTCTTGATTACAGATGGTGGTACTATTAATTTCTCTAGAAAATTCCATAGCATTAAGATATCAATGGGATATTAGCACTTAGATAGCCCTATATAAGCCTTAGATCGACCTAAATAACTAAATAACAATATAATAATGATAATATGACTTAATTAAGAGTTATATGACTATTCATAATTTGATGTACACCAATATTAAGGGTGCAATAGAAGTTTTTTGGGAGTACAATGGCTTACTACATTGGGAACAATTGAGATGAACTTCCAAGAACTATTCATGAGATTTCAATTAGAAGGAAAGGTGGTAGAGCTAAGGGGATTGAAAGAAAAGTCCCCACAAATGGTAAGCTCTCATCAAATGCAAAAGTTTCTTAAGAAATGAGTTGATGGATTTGTGGCCTAGTTATGTTCATTAGAAGTCTATCAATCTAATGCTCCTACTCATCCAAATTTATAAGTTTTTGGAGATATTCCTAAAGGAATTCCTCCTAAGAGGTATCATGATCATGTCATACAACTAGTTCCAAGGATCTATCCACCCAACATCAAGCCTTATAGGTAACCACATATACAAAAGAGTGAGATAGAAAAAGTTGTTGAGGAGATGCTAGAGGCAAGAATTATCAGGCATAGCCAAAGTGCTTACTCCTCGACTGTTGTGATGGTACATAAGAAGGATGAAACTTGGTGCATGTGTCCAAACTATAGATTTCTCAACATGTATACCATTAAAAATAAGTTTCCTATTCCAGTCATTGATGATTTTCTAGATGAATTGAATAGAGCTATGTATTTTACCAAGTCAGATCTTAGATTATTATCAACAAATTTGAATTAAGGAAGAAGATATTTTCAATACATCATTTCAGACTCATGAGGGTCATTATGAATTTTTGGTGATGCTATTCAATATTACCTATGCACCATCTACATTCCCAAGTTTGATGAATTTCATTTTAAAAAAATTCTTGAGGAATTTTGTTTTAGTGTTCTTTGATGATATATTGATTTATAGAAAGGCATTGGGAAGAACACTTGTAACATGTAGATCAAGCATTACAAATACTCAAAGATCATCAACTCTATGCTAAGCCATCCAAGTATACTGTTGGTCTTAATGAGGTGGAATATTTGAGACACATAGTTTCAAATGAAGGAGTAAAGGTGGATCCTAACAAAATTAAGGCTATCATGGAATGGCATATTCCAAAAACCATTAAGAAAGTGAGGGGTTTTTTGGGTTTGATGAGATACTATAGAAGATTTATGAATAATTATGGTCATATAGCAGCACCTCTCAAATCTTTATTGAAGAAGGATTATTTTCATTGGAATGAGTTTTCTAATGCAACATTTGAGAGATTGAAGGAGGTTATGTGAAAAACTAAAGTGCTTACCACTCCAAATTTTACTGGTAAGGACTTTATTGTGGAATGTGATGCTTCAAGAAATGGTATAGGAACAATACTCATGTAGGAGGGTCGAACAATTTCTTTTGAGAGTCGTCAATTAAAGGGAAAGAACCAACTAAAACCTATTTGTGAGAAGGAAATTCTAGTGATTCTTCATGCAATTAAACAATGGAGGCCTTATCTAATGGGTAGAAACTTCAAGGTTGAAATAAATTATGATAGCCTAAAATATTTTTTGGAACAAAGATTATCTTCTGAAGAGCAATAAAAATGGGTCACTAAGATATTGGGATATATGACTTTGAGATTATATATAAGAAAGGGAAGGAAAATATTGTGGCAGATGCACTTTCTAGGAAGGATGAGAAAGATGAAGCATTATTGTGTGCCCTTTCAATATTACAAGAAAATTGGATGGAAGAAGCCAAAGCAAAGTGGAAAAATGATGTTGGGACACACAATCTCATCCAATAATTAAAGAGTGATCTTAGTAGTTCAAATAGGTTTTGTTGGAAGGGAGATACTCTTTGGTATAAATAGTGTTTATGTCTCTGCAAGAATTCTACTCTTAAACACAAGATTCTCAAATAATTGCATGAGTCTCTAATTGGTGGTCATTTAGGATTTTTGAAGATATATCATTGGGTCAAGCAAGACCTTTTTTGGGAAGGGCTAAAAGGTGATGTTCAAAAATTTATGGTTGAATGTTTAGTTTGTCAAAGGAATAAAGGGGAGACAATTAAGACACCAAATCTCTTGTAGGGCCCTTAGCTATTCCTAGTCAACATTGGGAAGAGGTATCCATGGACTTCATCATAGGGATTCCCAAATCTAAAGGTCATAATGCCATCATGGTAGTAGTTGATCACCTCACTAAATATGCACATTTTATTGCATTATCACATCCTTTTACAACAAGTGTTGTGGTAAAAACTTTTTTGGATAATATACAAAAGCTACATGGAAAACCTAAGGTTATTGTTAGTGACTGTGATCCTATCTTTACTAGTCACTTTTGGAAAGATTTATTCTCATGTTTGGGTACTCAATTGGCTCATAGCTCTTCATACCACCCTTAATCAGATGGGAAAAATGAGGTTGTTAATAATTTTTTGAAAGGATATCTACGTTGTTTCACTTTAGAGAAATAGTCTCAATGGGTAGATTGGCTACCACAAGCAAAATGATGGTACATAACACTTCTTTTTATAGCTAATAAAAATGTCTCCATTTTTTACAGTATATGGATATCATCCTCCTTCCATCACATCATCATTGAAGATGTCATTGGGAGTTCAGGTAGTAGAGGACCACTTTCTTCATCAACAATAGGTACTTTCAAGTCTTAAGGAGAATTTAGCCATGGCACAAAATCAAATGAAACAGTAGGAAGACCAACATGAAGTTTCGAAGTTGGGTATTGGGTCTTCTTGAGATTGCAGCCTTATAAGAAAATCTCACTGAAGCAACAAAAATAATAAGTTATCTCCAAGATATTAGGCCCATACCAAGTCATGCAAAAGATCGGTAGTGTTTCCTACAAGCTAGGGTTGCCACCAACAACAAAGATACATCTATTTTTTCAAGTTTATTGTTTGAAGAAGGTAATTGGGTATAATATTCCAACTCAAATATTACTACCAAAGCTCGATGAAGAAGGAAGAATCATTTTGGAAAAGAGTGAATTTTTCAAACACGTGCACAAAGAAGCTAGGGAATAGAACTCTTATTGAGCATCTCATCTAATGGAAGAATTTATCAGTTGAAGATGGCACATGGGAGGATCAAGAGTTCATTCAAAAGAATCGACACTTGATTAGCATTGAGGATAATTCTTCTTTGAAGAGGGGGGCATGCTACACCTTAATATTGGTATACATCAGGTTATGAATAGTCATCTTGTGGTTATCTTAACTATTAATTAAGTCATATTATCATTATTATATTTTTATTTAGTTATTTAGGTCGACCTAAGACTTATATAGGGCTATCTAAGTCGGCTTGGGTGATATCCTGGGCATAAATAGGTATATATAGGAAGTAGTCAGTCTTAATTATATTGTGAATTATGTTCTCATTGGAGATATTTGGACGTTGGCCCCTAGAAGTCACTTGTTATTCATAGTTATTATCAATTATTTTCAGCACATCTCATATCATATTCTTCTATTGTGCAATTTATTTCATTACAACAACATCATACACCTAAAGAACATACTCATTTTGTACACCTAGTTAACCTTTTGCACACTATAACAAATGAATCAAACCTTGTAGAGAACCAAAACTCAAGCAACTTAGACTAAAGATATATATGAGAAATATAAGAACACTTCTAGATTTGCAAAACCATTAACCACAACATGAAGAAATGTGGAGAAAAATCATTTCTCCTAGACAACACTACTTCACAGTTCATACATTAGTGAGCACAACTTCTTCTATCAAATGATCTAGAACCTAAAACCCTGGATATAATACCTCTAAACACCTCTGATCAACATATCCAAACCACACAAGTAGATCTTCAATCATGAAGAAATGTGGAGAAAAACACTAAACAAGTTACTCTGCCACACTCAACACTCTTTACCACACTATTTCCTGTTTTGTTCAAATTTTCTCAAAAGCACTTGGAAACCAAGCACCACAAACATCTCTACATCTACAACACTTTCTCAACATCTTAATCACACAAGAGGTTGAACATCCTCTTGCTATTCTCATCAAAGCAACACTAGAGGTTGACACCAGTGATACTACTAATGACAACACAATGCAACCAATCAAAACATCTCTATAGGTTGACATCGATGCAACAAAAAAGTTTTTGACATCAATGAAAACACAAGCTTCCAACATATACATAATACTGAAAGGAAAGTAAGATTGTAAAAACTTGGAATAGTTATTAAGAAGAGTGAAAAAAGTAGAAGTGGAGCATGGTTGCTAATGGAAAATAATTAAGCTAGTGGAAAAGGGTAGAAGATAGAAAATATGAAAGAATATATGAAGATCTATTTAGAATCTAGGAATAATGATGATAATAAAGTTTGTTGTGACACAACTAGAGAATGATGAGTTAGAAGCTTGATAGAAGGAACTCTATGGAGTTGTGGAAAGAAATATGATAATAAATAAATAATTTATATTGAAAAAAATAGTATAGAAAAAATATGGGTATGTGCAGGATCATCATGGAAAAAATAGGCCCTTAAGTGGCAAAAAATTCAGAAAATATCAGAGTTAGGCAACTTGACGTGAAATTTTGAATAAGTTATCTATATTATTTCAAAAATATGTAAGAATGGAATCTGTAGCAAATTGAATGTAGTTTCTAAACTACTAGGTTTATTTTTAAAAAAAGAAAAATCTATTTGGTGAAAATTTGAAATTTCAATGCAATAGCACTTAAATTTCAGTGAAAAAATAAGAATTAGGTGTCTGTCTAATGACCCTAATGATAATAAAATGATAATATTTTTTATAATATTTTAGATATAAGTAGAGGACTCATGTCCGATGTGATGCATATTTTTTTATAATTTTTTTCCAAGTAAATAATTAATTATGAATTTTTTATTACAAATTTTAAAAAATATAAAAACCCGTACGTCTGACCACCTTAACTTGGTCAAAACTTCATGAAATTCAATTTTTATTTTTTTAATCCTATAGTATGTGAAGCATGGAATGTGACACATGTCTTATATTCAAAACATGTGATACAATTTGAAAACTATAAATGTTTTTCAATCAGCCTATCAATCAAGACTTTAGTCGTAATTCAAATAGAAAATGAATAATAATTATTTATTAAATTTAAAGTAAAGTATAATTTATATTGGTAGAAAGCTAAGAATATCCTTTAAAAACCCTTTTTGTTTCATCAATTTTGGGTAAAAAAAGTCATCAGCCACATACCCTACAAATACCCATCATATCACCACTTTTTGGCCCATCATGATCCTGCACATACCCATATAAAATAGTTAGAAGCCACCCAAGGAAGAATTCAATAGTTAAAATTGGATTTTAGTGGTGGTTAATAATCACAAGTGTCATAGGATAAGTTAATTGAATTAGATAAAATGGTAATGTGTAAGTTGATAAGACAATTAGATAATCAAGGTGATGAGTAGGAGAAAATTTGGTTGAGAAATAGACTTGGTTCATCCTTGATGAGAGAAATGATGGAAGATAAGGGGGAGATAGATTGAAAATGGAATTGGATGATAATAAAAACTATCAAGAAGCATATTTTATTTTAATAAAAGATTTTAGGATGAATAGATAGAATCTAGAGGATGTTATGAGAAAGTAATGGAAAAATTGTAAGTTGAAGAGTATGTAGGGAAGCATATATTAAGAGATGGGTTCAATGAGGTTGCATATGGAAAAAATAATTGAAGTTGTTATTAATATTTATGCTTAGAATGAAGATTATAAAAGAAGGACCATACAAGTTACAAAATTTAGAAAATAGAGAAGTGAAGAAGATAATGAGAAAATCATTAGCATAATTATTATGGAAGAAGATATAGAGGTACAATGTGAATGGATTTGAGAGTAAATGAAGGTGGTTATATTAAAGATTAAATAGAGTTGGTTAAATCATATAACTGGTAAAGGAAGACAGATGAAGTTAGTACCAATGATAAATAGTAAGACTCAAATGATGAGTTGGAGTGATGGTAAATATGTTAGAAGCAAAGGTGGTGAGAATAAAAACTGAAGGCTTGATAATGGTTATAAAGAAGAACATAAGATATGTTGTAGTCGCACATAATATGAGTGGAAGTTGTATAAGGATTAAAGAAATAATTATAAAAGATATATTACAAAGAGTAAGTAGAATATGAATTTATAGAGAAACTTAGGAAGTGAATATAAAAATGGTATTTTTTCATATCATATAAATGAAAGGAATAAAGAAGCTCTATGAACCTTTCTAAAGAGTTTAAAACATTGGAGGGAACAATATTTATCCTATTACAAAAAGGAAGATAATGGAAATATAGGGAAGAGTGTAGAAGTTGTAGTTTAAAGAAGAGGGAATAGTGTAAATCAAGAAGTTATAGAATGTTGGAGGAATTTGGAAAGATACTTTGGTATAAGAGTAACCAAAAAAATTGAAAATGGTTTGTTGAAATGTATAGTTGATAAGAATCAAGAGTGTGAACATAAAATTGAATGTCAAAAAAAAACAAGCAATAAAAAAGTAAAGAAAATAGAAGCTAAAAAGAAGGGAAATTTTAAAATAGGGTGAAGCAATTCAATTTTAAAATGTAGAGATTGAAATTTGTAAATGAAGATTATACTAGTGGAAGAATTTAAATTCTTGAAGAACAAAGTAATGAAATAGCATTTGGGATTATTAGTTTAAATAGTGACATTATCAAAATAGTTAGCTTTTAGCCTAACTAGGAGAGTCCTATTAATGCTAGTTGGGTCTCCACTTAGGGACTTTTACTTTCTTTGTCTCACCTCATATGGTTGAGACACATGTACTCACTTTTTGAGACACCTATCTCATGTGCATATGACACCTTTATAATTCACATGCACATCATGGACACATGCCCTACACTCATGGTGGAGGTTAGATCCTATACCTACCTTCTCATTTCACCTATTTTTCTATATATTCAAGGGGATCATATGCAATTACTTTCTCTTTGGATTAACATATTGTTTGAATGTATTGTATATTTTTGGCTTATTTGAAATCTCTTGTAGAAGGCTTATCATTTTTTTTATAGGATCTATTGGGTTGTGAGGATCAAATATCTTACTCCAATAGGGAATAATGGGCTATGGAGGAATTTAACATTAGATTATAAAGATAATTGAAGAGAGAAGAGTTGAAGATGTATATACTATAAAGAAGATGTTTGGCAAGATGAATTATGTCCTAGTCCCTTGTTCCATAACTCTGGTAGAGATGAAAGGAGCAATACAAAATTGATTCTAGAAGCATTTTCATGTGTTGAAGGTGCACTATGGTTGTTTTACCATTCATGGTGATCCTAAGAAAATAATGTGTTCCTCTTTTTGGCCTAAGTGGGACATTGAAATCAACCTTTTAAAATAGAATTTCACTTTCTATCACTTATATCAAGAAAAATATTAAAAAATTTAAGATGATGTGAACTAGTGTTTTTTGAGATTTTTTGTATAGCTACTAAATATAATTTTAAAAAATAGTTTGTCTCATTTTTTAAGCATTTCTTAATAAATTATTTTTATACTTAACAATATTTTTAATGACTGGCATTTATTTTAGATAACACATAACTTTTTGTAAAAAGAAGATAAATTCATAAACATATACATGAGTACAAATTACAAACTCAAATTTGAAAAAAGGAATTATGAGGCTCAACATAATTGGATTGTTCAATGGAAAATCTCTACCCAAAAAAATATAGATGATTTGACCATAAATCACTTTTATCAATGGGTGTACAACAAAAAAAATAAAAAATATTGAAAATGATACTTTTCAATCATATACATAAATTTGTAATGTCACTCTCTAATGTAGAATAGTGGATACCAATCTCCACACACTACATAGTGGTTAGGCTAGAATATCAATAGCCATTGATCGTATAAGTGACAACAAGAAAGCAATAATGACAATTTGCTAAGGGAACTTTTTGATAATAATGTTATATTAGAAAATATCTCTAGAAAGGTGGATAAAGTAAGAGCTTATGTAAAAATAATTAGTTTCTCAAGCTGAAAAAGATAGCTTTGAGAAAGAAAAAGTGAAAGCTTTAGCCACCCTAAAACATAAGGTCATCATTCAAATAATGAAAGGATTATTTGATGTTGAACCAAAATGACCTAGTAACCCAATAAATCTAGAGAACATGTTAAGTTTGTTTTAGAGAAAACATATTGGTTAATAGAAATTGGTGTTACTTACCATATGCAAGAACTTATTTTTTTTATAGAAAATGAGTCTAAAGAGATATTTGATTTATTAACAGATATAAAAATAGAAGATTCATTATTAGAAAACATGTCCATAATTAAAAATGAATCAGGGAAGTATAGATCTAAATATTGAAGGTACACAGGAATGGAAAAAATATACCAAGATAGATGTAGAAGGGTTTGATGAAATAAAGAAATAATCATTAAGTGAAAATAAAAATATTGAACAATTGAGGCCAAATCACAATAATGGATACATCATAAATATTGACAAATCAATTAATCCTCATGATGCTAATTGCACTTGGTGTGATTCTCTTAAAATTTTGTTTGAAAACAAACCTTCATGGTCTAATGCTCAAAATTTTTACTATGTTACAAGATTTTTCACTGGGAAGTTAATATATTGGTGGGAAAGATTAGTTGATAATGGTACTTCTATGAGAGTTGATGAGGAGACAAACCTAGTAAAGGTTGAAGACATGGGAAGATATGACATTTCTAATGTAAATTTTGTACAATTAAAGCTTTGCATGTTGAAACAATTTTCAATCTAGATAGAAATAATACTATTCAAGAAGCAACACCAATGTTGTAAAGTTTAAAGTTGAAGAATTTATATGTGTTTCATCAATATAATTTGGTGTTTGAAAAATATTTGTTTGTTGCAAGACTTCAAAATGATAGTGTTTCTAAGAGGAGTTACCTAAATTCACTTCTTGGCAAATTAGGATTTTTCATCGAAATAAGATAAATTCTTAAACATATAACATTAACATTGATATGTAGTGCCTGTTAAGAAGGGTGGGGAAAAGAATAATGTTACTATTGAGAAGGGTGGAGAAAAGAATAATTTTTTGATTACTGAGGTGAATACGGATGGGCCTAGGGCTAAACTAGAAACAAGAGTAAGGCTCAGGTTGGGGCTTCTGGTAAAGAATTGCCTAATGTGTTGGATGATGCTCAGAAGAACGTGGGGATGTGGAGGCTGTTGATATTCTAAAGAACATGTAGTGCTACTTGTTGGGGTCCTCCTTTTTTGGTTGACGTTTTGGCGATGGTTTGTTGTTTTGGGTTGATCAATAGTTAATGTAATTTTCTTTAGTTTAGCAGCTGCTTTCTTTGTAAAGGGTTTTGGGCCCCTTCAAAACATGTTATTTACCTCTAATCAAAAACATTGATATGTAGTGCATGCCTACTTTTTCATATTTTTTTTACATAATTTATTTCATAATATTAAAACTTAGATTAACTATAATTTAGAGTAGTTTTATTCCATAATGTATAATTTTTTGTATATATCCAAATTATTATTTTTTTGACAAAACAAGGACATCAATATGGAGTGCATAGATATTTTTTAAAAATATATTTAAAAATTGTATTATAAGCTAAGATTGAGGTTTGGAATATTGTAAACCCATTGCAACAAAAAAGATTAATATAATTTTGATTGTTGAACATATATTGAATCCAATTGACTTCCATAAGATTGTGTTGATTGATTATCATTGTGAATAGATTATGTATGCTTATATTAAGGCTACATAGTTGAACAACCCTTAATTTGGCCTTCCAGTTGTGATTCCATTAATATGGATTATAAGATTTGGTAATTTGAGTGGTTTAACACTTTGAAAAAGTAGTAGAGACAACCAAATTCACAACCTCCTTAACGTTATTCCTATCAACATGTAAGTTTCACCTAACCTAAACTTAATTTGATAGTCAACTGGGAATGTAATTTTGATTGTTGAACATATATTGAATCAAAATGATTACCATAAAATTGTGTTGATTGATTATCATTGTACATAGATTATGTATGCTTATATTTGAGGCTACGTAGCTGGACAATCCTTAATTGAACCTTCCATTTGTGACTCCATTAATATGGATTAGAAGATTTGGTAATTTGAGAGGTTTAACATGTTGAAATAGTAGTAGAGACAACCAAATTCACAACCTCCTTAATGTTATTCCTATCAACACTTAAGTTTCACCTAACTTCAATTTAATTTGATAGTCAACTAGGAATGTAATTTTGATTGTTGAACATATATTGAATCAAAATAATTAGCATAAAATTGTGTTGATTGATTATCATTGTACATAGATTGCATATACTTATATTTTAGGCTAGGCAGCTAGACAATTTTTAATTGAACCTTCCATTTGTCACTCCATCAATATGGATTAGAAGATTTGATAAATTGAATGGTTTAACACCTTGAATAAGTAATAGAGATTATCAAATTCACAACCTCATTAGTGCTATACCTATCAACAATTAAGTTTAAACTAATTTAAGTTTATTAATAACATCAAGTTTCCATGGTCCATGATAATTAAGTGCTAACTATTTCTAGATTGAAATTGTGTGAATATTTTAAATCAATATTTCAGATCATACTCCATGATCCATCATAATCTTCTCTCTTGTTGCATACATATCATACTGATGATGTATCATGGAGTATGATCCAAAACGTTGATTTAAAAAATTCACACATCCAAAAATAATTAATACTTAATCTAAATTTAATTTTATGATCTAATTTTTTTTTTTTTTTTTGATGATTCACATTTGCCCTTCAAATGCTAAAATATATTTAATCTAGATTTTTATTTTTATTTATTTTTTGTTCTTTTTATACAACAGAGGTGTCTCCACAACCCAACCAAACGGCCCAACAGCCTAGGGATACCTGGACTCATTTTTTTTTTAAATGCATAGAGGGTGTGGGTGTGTCAAATGTAAGACCAGGATATTTACTAAAACGTTCATACGTTGTATCTACAATATCGCCTTTCATGTGAGAAAATCTTCCTAAAATTTCGTTTGTAGTCGAAGCCAATGAGTAGGGCCGGCCACATAGTTTCGGCCCATCTTGTGATTATAGGTTGTACGAGTACCTACACAAAGTGCGCGCGTAACTGCGGAATCGCCGGTGCAGAGGAGGGAGTATGGGCGTTTGACCCGCGTGATTGTTCACGACTCCACGATTCATCGCAATTATTTTGTCTGCTTGCTCGAGACCTACTTCCCCTCAATCTCGCGTGCCTGGGTCCCAGCGCTGCGTTCTGCCGCGCATGCCGCGCGCCGGCCATTTCCAATCTTCCCGTTCCATTTTTCCTTGTGTGATTCCCCACTTTTCAAGGCCTGAAATCTGACATGCACCACGTGATTCTATTCTATTGACGGACCGTTAACAGACGCCGAAACTTACGAGATGGGACGTGACAGAGATGTGCATTTGCTCGTCTCGGTGGCCACGGCACCGCCAGCGAGAGTGGGGAAAAGAATTTCAGAATGAGCAATGAATTATCATGGGACCCCCGGGCCCCGAGCATCTCTCAGGCTATGTTATCCATTAATCCCCCGGGATTTTCGTGGGGCATCTCATTTCCCTGGATTGACTTCGCCTTTTGCATTTTGTGTATTTTCTGTCGTGTCAGTGGCGTGCCCTCATTCGGCGCTCTGTCAGCCGTAGCTTTCAGTCATCGTGTGCTGTGAGCGTCCATTGTATGTGGAAATAAATTATTTGGCTTCGGTTTGTACTGCGACTGTATAAAATTGATTTCCATTGTGGAGCTTTCGCTGTAGTTGAAAAGGCTGAGGCAGCACTGATTGATATTGCTTTTGTCCCATGAGGAATCATTCGAGCTGAAGCAGTGCAGGCCAATTTTTCAATGAGGTGTATAGCGGAAATGATTTCAGGCATGATGTAAAGATTGTTGTGTGCGCTGCACGTTTCTTTCGATTTTCCTTTTCTGAAATTGTTATGTATTTCGGGCTGCTTCATTTTCTGTATTTCTGAAAATTTTCAAGAAACCTGATACATACAGCGAACCGAACGGTCAAGAATAAGGTAAATTTACATCTTTTGAACCGTTTGATGTTTTGCTGTGCCCTGCTTTTTTGCTTCAGTTTTGTCTATTTTGCTTGAGATTACATATTTTTATTCTCTTCTAGGGGATTCAGTGAAATGGAAATTCAAGACTGGAAATGAAAGAGCGGGAGAGGTGGCGGCCTGAGGAAGACTCTCTCTTAGCCGCCTACGTGAAGAAATATGGGGCAGGGGAATGGCATCTGGTGTCCCAGAGAATGAATAAGGTTCTTGACAGAGACGCCAAGTCCTGCCAGGAGAGGTGGAAGAACTACTTGAAGCCTGGAATTAAAAAGGGCTCTTTATCAGAAGAAGAGCAGCGTCTCGTCATAAGTCTCCAAGCGAAATACGGTAACAAGTGGAAGAAGATTGCGGCTCAAGTGCCTGGAAGAACTGCTAAGAGGCTCGGAAAATGGTGGGAAATTTACAAAGAAAAGCAACAGAAGACAGAGACAGAGACAGAGGGACCTGTGCGTTTGTCTGATCCGGTTATGCAAGGTAATAAATATGATCACATTCTCGAAACATTTGCAGAAAAATTCATGCAAAATCAAAAGCAGCTCGGTTTTCCACATAATTTTAGTTTACCGCCAATTACAGTTGCAATGCCGCCTCCGCTTTGTGTAAATTTACCAACAAATTCTATTCCTGTTCGTGATTTCTTTAATACGGCTATGTCTGTGCCTACACCAAATACTTCTTCATCAGCTGGATTAGGATCTTCTCGTCCTCCATGGATTCCAACTGAGAAAACTTCTTCAGTTAGCTGTTCCTACACATCATCAGAATACTCTGCAAGTCCCTCGGCTTCGTCACCCTCTGTGACTCTCTCTCTTTCTCCATCCATGACCAGTCATGCTGTTTCGAACAATCCTCAGAAAAATGCTGCAAACGAAATTCCAGAAGCTTCTACCAGGGAAAAAATTATAGAGAATTTGGCTACAAACAGTCAGGCTGCCGTAAATTCAGAAAGAGTTTTAATGCAGCAAATATCTACATTTTTCCAGCACTGCAGGGAATTAGAGGAGAGACAACAGTTATGGCATAAGCATAAGAAGGAAGCTTCCTGGAGGCTGAAGCGGCTTGAAGAGCAGATTGAGTGCGATAAAGCTCGTAAGCGCAGAGAAAAGATTGAGGAAATAGAATCCAAAGTGCGGGCTCTGAGAGAGGAAGAAAAGGTTTATCTGGATCGACTGGAAAAAGATTACAGAGAGCAGTTCGCTCGATTGCATAAAGATGAAGAAATTAAGGAGGCAAGAGTCATGGAAATGTGGACGACCCAGCATGTTCAGCTCACTAAGTTCTTCGAACAGATGGTTCATCCCTACTCTTATAAACCTTATGACACTCCTTAGCATTTCATTGTTTTCAGAATTTGCTTTTCTAGTTTTAGCTACATATGTTAGGGCAAAATTCACAGTAATGTATTTGTTAATTGCAGAATTTAAACTTCTTTAGACTGTCTTCATTACATGGCAATCAAATGCTTTATTATTCATGTCTGATAAAATGAAATATAGTGTAATTATGGAAGGTTTAGTCAGAGATTATTTTTTGGTCATTCATGATGAGATATTAAAAGCTTCTCTTCTAAATTTTTATGTCTGCAATATGTTTCTTGTACCATCCAATGTTCTGATAAAAGTTTGAGTGATTCACCTCATAATTTAGGTAGAAAATCATTGAATTGTAATGAATAAACAAGAGAAAACAGAAGTGTAGACAAATGGATAAGAACATTATTCTTCCATTCATTAGGAATAACTATGTGATTATACAAGTGTACTGAGGGAACATGAAAACCAGGGTTGTGGGACGGGGATTTTAGTGATCAGAAAATAATAGGGAGAATACTCAATGGATTTTCATTTTATTTCAGATATATGAACATCACTAGGTTCTAATGATTAAGTAAATTTATATTTCATGTCTATACAAAAGTGATAATCAGTTGTTCTATTTTTATTGATCAAAATGTATCTTTAATCATTAAATTGAAGTACATTTGAAAACAGTTTGTTTTCTAAGTGTGACAATGTCTCCTAGATGACTACTAATGAATGAGAACATTATTCTTTCATTAATTAGGAATAAATTGGTGATTTTAGAAGTGTAGAGAGGGAACATGAAAATTAAGGCTGAGGGAGGTTAGGGACTTTTAGTGATCAAAGAATTAGGAAGAACACTTAGTGAATTTTCATTTTTTTTTATGTTTTTATGTACATCATAGGTTTTAATGATTAAATAGTAATTTTATACTTCATCTCTACCAAAAAGTGGTAAATACTTATTCTATTTTTATTGATTGAAATTTATTTTTGACCATTAAATAGAACTGTGTTTAAAAAGTGGCTTTTATTTGTGTGACAATTTATCTCCTAGGTGACCACAAGATGGATAAATATGCCATCACATTTAATGTTTTGGTATTATTATTAAATTATGTCATAGCTCAAGATGAGTTAATCAAGCTCAACAAACATTGTTTGTCATGGGAATTGTTGCCTTAATGGTGATGAAATAAAATATCTTAGAACATGGTGTGTATTACAAGTTGTAATGTTAGTGTCTTCACATTAGCACTATGCAATATGGCATTGAGCTAGTGGTAGTGGAACTAAGGAACACCACTATTTCAATTAAGGTGAGTGCACAACTTGGGTTGTTTAACTTGAGATCATTAAATATTTATTTCAAAGAGATTATCCTATTAAAGTTGTAGTGAATAGAGCAAATTAAAGTTTGAGTTGATAAGGTTTTTTCATATAACCTTATTAATAGATTATCATGTTTTGAGCACCATAGATATGCATTATGGTAGGTATCATTATAGTCTCTTTAATTATGATTATATATCACTATTTGGCTATTTCTGACATTCGTGTTCCCTATATTTAACTATTCCTTAAATTCTTCATTAATGTCTCATTTACCTATTTTTGATGGATGTTCTCTCATCTCCACAAAAAATCACATAGGCCTAGAAATTCCAATTGTTTAGAGTATACACAAATTTTATCATCATTTATATCAATTAGGACTCTAATCTCCTAGATTTATTAGTGACTATTTTTCAAAAATTAATGTGCACTCACCTCTAGGTAAACATCTTTATTCACAAGTTATATATTGACAAGAAATTTAGAATTTTGTTTCCATAGAATACTATATATTTCTAGGAAAATATAGCCTAGGAATTGTAAAAGATCATGACTTATAAAAACTACCATCCATGAGATAAATATTAATTTGAGCTCTAACAAACAATTGACTAACATAATATGTTTTTCTACAGTGGTTTTACCATGATTCCTATAGAATTTTCAAGAGGTCATTTCTTAAAGTACACCTTGCCATAATCTAATTGAGATGTATGAGACACAAATATTCAAGATCTGAATCTAAAGGATGTTGACCTACTATTGGCTCAAGCAAAAAAAAATGTCTTAGGGAGTTCCACATTAAATATATGACAAAAGCCCAAGTATAGTGGCCAATCACGATAGATGTTTATTTATCTCTAGTTGTTGAAAATAAATAAGTTAGACATTATTATTTATATGAGGTAATCTCCCCACTTAAACAACCACAATGTGACAACTAGATAATATCTTCCATCTTTGAGAACTGTGATATAAGAACTATAACATAAAGATGTGATATTCTAATATAAACCCATGGTTTTCTCCTTTAGAAGATGCAATCATACTTTATCACCTAATTTGAATTATTGAGTTATATGATATGATATTGACATAGAATTGGTGACAAATAGTGAAATTAATGAAAAACCATATCCTCCATGTCTATTTCTTTCTTCATTTATTATGACAAGGTTTGTGATGGTGCATGATGGAAAATGTCAAAGGACATAACTAAGTGGAGCCCAAAACAAGTTTGAAAGGGATTGTATCCTGAATATGTGCCATATAAATATGTAAAAATATATTGGAAAATTATTATCCTAGGGCCATAGATACAAGCTATTCTATTATCACAACATACAAACAAGTGTGGGATCAACTACTTACATGTTCATCCATAAACTAAGGATGGAATGATGTAGATATTACATTTAAAAGAAACTAACATTAGTGAACTCAATCGAGTTTATTTGGATTAACACAATATGTATTAAATGAATGTGTGTTTGTGTGTGTAGAGAGACGAAACATGCATACTTGGCACTTTGATACCTATTTTGTACTCATTCTAGTAGCCACTTAAAATAAATATATTATGACCTATTCAACTAACTTGGAGCATGAATTATCCCAAAACCAAATCATCCCACATAGGCATTCCCACTCACATAGAACCTTTATTCCAATATTGTTATATACTCTTTCATCACCTAGAACACCAATGCATCACACTAGTGTCTAATTGGATAATAATATGTGTTAGTGTCTTACATATTTAAACATTACTTTTTCCACCCAAGCATTCACCATTTTCAAAAAATATAACTTTAATATTTATCTAATGATCAAAGCATGTTTAGTCAAGGGGATTCACCTTAAATTAAAAAAATAACACCTTCAACACACACCTATCTCACCTCTACACATACTTACCACTCTTAGTCACCTAGGGCATCCTCCCTTGTTGTGCACACCACTTATCTCCATAGTCATAGCTTCCTACACTTGCACCTAAGGCCAAGCTATAACCACACACTCAAAAATTATTTTCAACTACTTTTAGATCAAGCCTAATATTATAGATAATGCATGCTACGACATGTACCATATGCATCAAAAATTTGTCTTTTAGCACTAATAGATATTGGAATAAAGAAAAAAGGATATTATAATTGCAAGAATTTATAATGTAGTTATACATGATGTCATCATAATAATACATGAAATTAGCATACTATCAAGGAAACTAACATATCATATAAGATGTTAGTGTAGCAAAAGGATATATACCCATTTTTTCATTCCCTAACAAATTCTTGACAAAACATAGAATTATGATTTCAACCCAATGATGTAGTCACTTCCCATCTTCCTTTATAAACTCACCAATAATGAAAATTAATACATACTTTCTATCTCTCTTTCTTTTCATATAATGTTAATTTTATCTAAACTCTCATGCTTATTTGTCTATACTAAAATATGAAATTGTTAAGTATTTTAATTATGTATTAAATTATATTTGTGTTTAAATTAGTCATACTCTAGCAATTATCAAAGGTAAGATAATTCATTTACAAGGATAATAAATAATAATAATGATAATAAGAAAAACTAAAAAAATCAACAAAATTTTATATTTAACCTTCACCTTTAACACACAACACCGCCTTCTAAAAAACTTCAACAAAACAACAACCACACAATATTTAATTCCTTATCACCCAATCCTTGTATACAATCTTATCTTCCTTCTATATCCTTGCACCACCTTCAAGATCTTCTCACTATCTTCCTTTCTTACTCCCACTTCACCTATTTTCCCTTACACCTCACTCTCATTTTCCTTTTTACTTATCTCCACTCTCTCACTTGTATGTAGCCCATATTTTTTCTCCTCTCACCCATCTTGTATCCCTCATCTTAACCTCTCCTTTATAACATCCATCATTTTGGTCTCTTTGTGATACTTGCTTCTAATTCTATTCTATATCATTCCATAATAATTTGAACATGGATTATTGCTTTGATGATTGAGTGTGATTGTCAATTTATTCATTTTCTTATAATGTGTTTATTGGAATGCAAATTATTATTTGACATGTTTAATTATTTTAATGATAAGTATAATTATTATTGTCTAACAATGCTCCAAAGGATTGTTGTGTCAAGATTATGTTTTATGATCAGTACAAGTACTAGGGTTCAAGCAAACTAGCTTATGGTACTAAAGCATCTTATTAGCTATCTAATTGTGT
>VDFB02389463.1:0-21042 GCA_007258455.2 Sequoia sempervirens | reverse complement strand
AAGATGGCTCTTCAAGAACAAAGAAGATTCTATGGTTATATTTATGGAATAAGTGTGGAAATGAGCACAATTCAACCTAGCATAAAAGGTGTGGACTTGGTGCAATGAGGTGGAAACAAGAGACCAAAAATATTTGGCTTGGAAAACTCTCCATTGCCATGGGAGCGGATCTCAATTTAGTAGAGCCCCATCTCATGTGATCATGTGAAAAGAGACCTTAATGTTTGGCATATTCTCAAAAGGGGAGGGCTTTGGAGAGGTTTAATGGCTTCAAACCCATGCTTTTGGTAGAGTTCAATAGGAATTGGAATTCCAGAGTGGTAAGAATATGAGAATTTAAATGATATGTTTTCAAGGACCGTATTGCTCATATATTTGGTTGATCCGAGGAGGGAGGGAAGTTTATATGAATCACAGGAATAGGGAAGAAGTATTAAGATAATTTCTTAAGGTTGAAGTTATGAGGATTAAAACAAGCTATGCAAGGTATTCTCTACTTCATCCTTTGGATGAAGTGGTGCTGCAAATCATGAGGTTTGTCACACTAGACTACCATTTCCATCAGAATTGTTTTATGATCTTTCCCTTATTTTTGCTATCCACCATGGAATACTCTATTGTTGAATTAAATAAAGGAATTGGGTTCCCCTTATATCAATTAGATATTCAATAAAGGAATAACCAAAATTCACATCTTATATATGTAAATTTTTTGCAGCCCAAATATTCAAAATATCTAAAACTTAGCACCCACCTCCCAAAACTTAGCACCTAGTACCTTTAAAAACTTTGAACCTACTGCCTTTAAAAGTTTTGCATCTCCACTTCCAAAAATTTGCACTATACATTTATGAACTTCACACCTCCAATTTTAACAACTCAATTAAGTGACTGTTTTGTATCTCCACTTCCAAAAATTTGCACTTCACATTTATGAACTTGACACCTCCAATTTTCACAACTCAATTAAGTGACCTCAACGAATTTTGCATGTCCATTTAATGTTTTAAAGGCTTGAAGAACTATGTATTTTTCGAGAAAGTAGCTCCCAAGATGACTTATGAAAAGAAAAGGCAATACTCAATAATATACGTCACATTTTTCCAATACAAAAAATAGTCCTGAATGATAGCAATTTATAAGTGCAAAGAAAAAATCAAATAACTTAGGGATGCAAAGTTATGTGAAATCAGAATGTTACCAGTCTAGACTGTATTGATAATCTAAAAAAAAAATTTAAGAGAACCAGAATGTACAAAAAACTTGAGCTAAAACTTGAGCATTTTTCTGTCATGGCATTCCTGGCATTCCATGAGACCACATTTATTTGGGGTATTCTGTCAAACAGTTCACGTGCCTTGTCTATGCTTCCACATTTTGTATACATGTCTAACAGGGCAGTTGCAGCTACAACATCTGATAAAATTTGTTTCCTTTATCCTCTGGTGGATGTCCATACCCCATTCCAAAGCTCCCATTTTGGCACAGTCAGGGAGGATGATGGCAAAGATTGCAGAGTCTGGGTTTACACCTACCCATGACATTCGACTGAAAGTTTTTAAATCCTTTTCAATGAACGCGTTTTGTGCATACCCTGCAATTTTAACATTCAACGAGACCACATTTATCTGAGGTATCCTGTCAAATAGTTCACGTCTCTTGTCTATGCTTCCAAATTTTGCAGACATGTCTACCAGAGCATTTCCAGCAATGATGATGGACGCCCATACCCTGTTACAAAGCTCCCATTTTGGCATAGGCCGTGAGAAGGCATGCAAATGAACTCTGTTTGGCGCGGAAACCTGTTTGTTGCATTTGATAGAAAAGTGAGGGAAACTCTCTTCACCATGTTCAAATTTCTATTTTGTGTTTTTTATGGTCTACTATTTCTCTGTTGCATCTGTTTGGCAGCTCCCATTAAAAATGTTAACCAACTAAAATTAGTTCTGCTTGAATTTGCTTATGGTGAGCAGATTTTGAAATATTTATGTGTATTTTGAACAGGGTTGCTAATGAATGGAAACTTTGAGTACTCTCCAAAGGCGTCTGCCATGAATGGAACAGAGATCATGGGTTTGAACTTGCTCCCCTTTTGGCGGATCAGGGGCTTTGTGGAATACATCTCATCTGGGCATAAGCAGGGGAATATGTTGCTCGTAGTTCTTGAAGGAGCACACATTGCCAGGCTGGGGAACGAAGCGTAGCTGATCCAGAGAGTAGAGATGAAAAAAGGTGCTCTGTATTCTCTCACATTCAGCGTGACTCGAACCTGTGCCCAGGTGGAGAACTTGAACGTTTCGGTTCTGACGGAGGCAAGGGAGTTGCCGATGCACACAACATATAGTAGTACTGGGTGAGATTCCTATGCCTGGGCTTTCCGCGTGGCTGAGAGTGCAGAGGGTCACGTCATATTGCACAATCCCTCGTCGAAACTTTATTTTCCCCGTGCAAGGAGCGGACCGTTAGCGGCGGGGAAAGCAGAAAGGCACGGCGACTGAAAAGCACGGCGGGAAAACAAAAAACACGGCGGCGAAAAACAGTCGGGAAACGGTGAAAAACAGCCGAGAAGTGGCAGACTGGCTCAACGGCTGCGATCATTACAATAGTCTCCAGGATGATCTCAACCGTAGGGCGTAAAAAACAGTTTCGCTCACTTCATAGTAGGATACCGCTGTGAAATATTTCCTTTAATGGTTTCTTTAAAATAGATAATTAAGTTAAATCATGGGAAGCTTATCAACAGGGAAGTGTCAAGAATATCAATCAGACAGAAAAAACAACAAATCCAAAATCCACACTCAAGAATTCAAAAATTCAAAAATCTCACAGAACTGTGTCTTAACTTGTGAAAGATCTAAATTATTCCATACAAATCAAACCATGCAATATAATCAACCCACTAAAAAAGTCACAAATCAGCAAGAAAACACATAATAGATTCTCCAATTGCAATGGAATTATTCCATGGATCATATATGAATATAGGCCGATTATTCTAGCAACACTTGGAGAGCTATGCAAAGTTGGAGAAATTGGCTGGGCGAATGAAGGTAGCAGGGTATTTCCAGATTCAAGAATTTTACTTAATGCTGATTACAATTAGCCCAAGACTGTTGCAACATCTTTCCCACATTTTGTGCAAATTCTGCAATCAGCCCGTCTCTGTTTGAAAGGGCACCCTAAAGAACCACAGCTTTGACCATGGTGATAAAACTTAAGGCAGGTTTTGGTAAGTGAATGCATTTCACTAAACACCATGTTCAATATTCATGAAGACAGGCCCACAACTCTTTTTTCCACATAAACATCTGAACACAAAACTTTTCCCAAAATAGATTGTCATAATCAGCAAATTAGGCTCTTTTAGACCCCACACACAATCAACTCCATAGTTTCCAAGCCCATTTTCCTTGTATTTGCTTCAAACATGCCCAAATACATATTCCCAAATCAAATGAACCATCTTCCATTCCTAGTTCATAACATTTTGTCAAAGAATTAACTCAACCCTTCAACTCTTGAACCAAAATGAAAATGTTTCCAAACTATCTTAACAAGGTAGTCTAATAAACAATTTTTCATTCTCAAAGATTCTATCAAATTCTGACTTGAACAGGCTTCTAATACGCCTTTCAACATGTACAAACTCTTTACCAAAGAGAAACCCCAAATACACAAACAAAGAGATTACAATCTTCAATGTTCCAACCAGCCCAATAGGCTTCCAAAGGTCACTCAATCTTTCTGATATGGCATGAAACCAACAAGGGAACTCTTAACATGGATCCAAAGCATTTAAGACCCCAAAAATAAGCCTTTTTCAAATGGTTTTATAGTTCTTCAAAATGGAAGGTAATAACTTTGCAAATTTTGTCCTAATTAGGACTGTGACAACTCTGTCATTCTAGGACAGTCAAATAAAAATGACATCAAAACACCTCAATACAGCAATATTTGTCAGGAAATGTATTCATAAACACCTTGGCATAGTTCTCAAACACTTCCCTTCTTGATGGACATTAATTTCAATAACAAAACTTTGAGAAAACTCATTGCTCATTGTCATTTTTCTAGATTTTCCTTAAAAACACAGCCATAGGGCATCTTAAAATCAATAGTAAACTCGATTTTCACATCTTACAAACTTGGAATGTTAAAGTGCAGATAGCAATGAACCTTTCCACGAGTTTTTAGCCTTACCCATTATTCAGAATGTGAGAAAAGTAATTTTCTTTACCACTATATGCCCTAGATGAGGGTTTGGGGCAGTTTAAACTAAAAATGCCATAACTTCTTTATTCTCCATGAAATTAAGTCAGACCAAGTGTAAAATGATCAAGACACACAATAATATCTTTTCCAATGATTGTCCTTCAAATATCAAGTCGTACATGGCCGTACAGAAGCAAATATTCACGTTTTATCAGAAAAAACACAGAAATTTGCATGAAAAACAGGTTTTTCTCATTGATCTATCCATCATTTACATCCCTCTCCCCCACCTCGACTTTTGAGAGGCTTATTTATGCCTTGAAAACAAAAATAACTCATAACAAATGCCTACAACTAATTCTAACTTCCACCTAACTAATGAACTTATCATTTACTCTTTTTTTCCTTTACAACAAGGTTTACAAGGTTTGTGTTTTTCCACCTTTTGAATAACGTATACTATTTCCTATCAAATGATTAAAATGGTCTTGAAAGACCTTATCTAAGGCACATAAACTGCTTGAAGAATGCCTCTGAGATGTGTCCTCAAATATTGCAATAACTGCAAAATATACATAAAATTGATTTCTTAAAAAGTCTTAAGAAACTTTCAAGCAAATGCAATTGGTAGGCATGAAACAAAATTCCACAACCTTTTCCAACATCCTCCTTACCTATGCCAAAATGGGAGCTTTAGAACAAGTTATTTCATGCAGGTAGATTAAAAAGTGTTGTCACGGTCAAGATGGGAAAAATGCTTTCCCTGAGTCAAGAAAAATGTCATAGATAAAAAATTATTTCTTGTCCAAGTATAGTCCAGATTTTTTGCATCTGTTAAGGTTGAGTTTTTTGCATTTTCTTGAGTTTTTTTGATGAATCTCTGATTCCTTTTGGTTTCATGCTCACTTGGATGATTTAGGAACTTATATTTACATGCATTTAACATTTTGAATGACCTCAATAATGTTGGGAATCAGTTTCTTGTGTTATATTGCTGACTGTCCTCAAAAAGTGCAGATTTTTCACTAGTTTTTGGTGGTTTTCATGGGTGTTTGATCCATTTCATGAAGGAATGTTTCTGTAACAAGTGAAATGGATCTTTTCTAACATTTATAATACAAATATACCAGGATGACATGCAGGTAAGGAAGAATACTTGGGTGTACACCATGTTTTTACAATGCAAAGTGCATGAAAATGGAGGCTAAAGTGTAGCAGCAGAAGATCTACCTTAATAAGGGGTATATTTCTAAGTTGAAGGTGTTTAGATATGTTTATTTATTGGTGAAAATTCCAAGAGAAGGTTTTGGAAGTGTTGGGAAAGCTAATTTTCAAGAGGCCCTATTTTTGGAGCAATTTAGTGAGTGTTTTGTGTTTGAGGGTGTCAAGGCTGTCATAGGTGCCTAAAAACTTGAAAATCCTTGGTTTGGGAACATTTTAAGGTACTGTTGAAAGTATTATGATCTGGAGTTGAGTTTGGAATAGGGTTGCTTTGAAAAAGAGGGCTAATTTGGCCTAGTTTTTGTGGAAACAGCAGGATTTGGGAAGTCTGATCCAAAACAAGTGCCATCAAGGTCTGGGTATGTTATGTAGGGTCATAAACCACATCTAAAAAAATCATTATTTTGGTAAGTCCTTTGGGGAAGTTGTGAGTAAAGTTAAAAAAACCACCGCAGGAGGCCTAGTTGGGCTGGAAGCCTAGTCAAGGTGCAAAAAGAGAGTTGTGCTTAAGACAGAGGGTTGGGGATTTGTAAACATTCAAGACAAGTTTGTATGAGTCTATTAAGAGCACTCCTAGGGTTTGGGTCCATAAGGAAGCATATAAGTTATAAGTGAGCCATTGAGCCTTATTTCTATAAGGGTGTTTGAGAGTGCATTGTTGTGACCTTTGAAATCATTGTGTTGTTTTCCTAAAGTTCCCATTCCCTCTGCATCAGAGTGGTATTAGAGAAGTGAGTAGGTCCTTTATGGATTGAAGAATTAGAAATGGAACCAAAAAATCAACTAGCAAGAGAGTTGGAGGAGTTAAGGGAAACCTTGGAAAGGGAAAGGAGAGAAAGAAGAGAACAAGAAGCAACAAAAGAGCAGGCAAGAGCAAGGGAAGAAAGGAAATGGATAAGGGAGAGAGAGACTATGCAAGCAAGGATAAACAGGCTTGAGAGAAATAGGAGAGAAGCACAAGAAAACCAAGAAGATAATGATGGAGATGAAGAGCATGTGAGGGTAAATCAAGAACCACCTGCAAGTGAGATAGAAGACCCTGAAGAAAGGAGGTTAGTAAGGTTGTTGAAAGTAGTACAAGGTCATGGAGGAAAGAGTCACATAGATTTTACCATCTTTAATTTGAAAAATTCAAGCCAAATATGTTGCCTCACAACTATCTTTTATCAGATTTATCAATTCTTGCATCCAAGATTCAAACCCTAGCACCATGGCTAAATCGGGTGTAACTTTCAAACCAAATTGAATCTCCAAAACCTAAATACATTTTTGAGTACCCATTTCGGCCATTAAAAACATATCTCATTTTTAGGTACACTTTTTTTGGAACATAGGCTTGCTGTCCAGACTTCTTTGCTACAAATTAGGTCGAAATAACCAGATATGCATGCAAACAGTCACCTATAACTTTCACAAATCAACACATTAATCCAATCTCTCCAGTGAGACTTTATAGGATATCATTACAGACATTTTATCCAATTTTTAGAAAAATCCAACGGTTAAATTGTGAGAAACATGAATTTTACTGCAAACTATTACCCTAGATCAGAATTTAGACTATGTTTACAAAAATTAGCATAACTTCTTTAAAATTGAACCAATTTGCATGAAAAGAATTGGAAATGGAAGGTGATTGTTCCCTCTAACACTTAAAAATATTTATTCCATCATTTGAGGCCGTAAAAATCCGTACAAAGTCTGGAAACTGTGAATTTTCTGAAGAAAATTACAGAAAACTGTGCTTTCCATTATTCCATTTCAAATTTTCAATCACCCACAAGCTTATGAACGTACAAAGAGCCTTTTTAAAGACATTACAACATGAATAATCAGTTTCCAACTGATTTCCAACTTCCCACTAATGTTTAGTCTCCCTAATGACCTTTTTAACTCCCTAATTGTTGCTTTATGCAACTTTTACACTTTGATTGCAATAATTGTTGACATCATTACATTTTTTTTTGAAAATTACTTTTAAATGACTTCTACAAATGAAAAAATGAAATCATTTACAAAATATAATCATGGTGAAGGTGCTCCTGCACCACTTATGTAGATTTTTCAATTGGATCTTATCATGACAAGGTGCTTTGTGATGTCATTCCAATGACTTGTGGTCATATCATCTTGGGGAGACCATGGCAGTATGCTAGGAGGACAGTGCATGATGGATTTCATAACACATATTTGGTGCATAAAGATGCTATTAGGTATAAGTTGGTTCCTTTGCCTTTGGAGCAGTCTAATGAGAGTTTTGTGATCTGTTTTGAGAAGAATTTGCAGGTGAAAGTGCAGGGTAAGACATGGGAAGATACTGGTTGGTTGAAAAATAGTAAGTTGCAGCAGAGATTTGAAGCACACAGTCCTAAAAATCAAAATTTGTGGGACTTGGACAGTATTAAGGTTGGAGGCATTGAATGCCCTATAGTTGAGGGTGATAGAGGAGGTGTTCTTTCCCAAAGAAATCAGGGGATTAAGGGAAAAAATAGGGCACAAGATCAAACTGAGATCAAGCAGCAAAAAGGACAAACAAAACACAGTTTTGACACTAACATGTTGAGTGACATGAATGCAGGTTGGCAGAAAAGGAAGAAGGTAACTTTGGGAGATTTCATGCTTGGTAATCAGAAGGTGCAAACATACAGGAACAAGGAGTATTATGGCAGCAACAAGTTGGATACTTCTTGGGGCAAGAACTTTTTCTTTCTTGGGGAGAATGGTGCAGGAGCACCCAAGCTCTTCAAGGAACACTTCAAGAGACATGAGGATGCAGGGGTCATGAAGACCTATCAAGGAAATCAGAAAGTTAATTATGACATTTTGAAGCCTATAATGACTTTTGAAATTGTTAAAAACATTAAGGGAGTCAAATGTCCTAAGGGTCTTGATAAGGACCATAGGACCAAAATGCATTGTAATTGGACAAATAATGTCCTAAGAGTCTAGATAGGTTTTTAGTGTTTTAATCATGTTAATTAAGGTTTAATAATGCCATTTAATAGGTTTTAAGGATTTTTAGTTAACTTAGGAGTTAATAAAATAAAATTTCAAAAATTCAAATTTTAAACTTCCAACTTTGTGCGGGAAAGTGATTTTTAGGAGTTTTAGCAACTTTAATGTAATCAAACCAATTCAAAATGGTTTGAGCAGTTGTGGGATGGGTCTATAACCCTAAAGGAATCATTTTTATGGAGTTTGGGTTGCTGGTACAGATTTTGTATGGACTGCTACAGGAAGAAGCAAAAAAACAACAATTTCTTGCATTTTTCTTGTGCTCTTTTGATGATTTATTGATTTCTATTGAAGATTTTTTTAGTAGGATGGTTTAGGGACTTGTATCAACTTTTTTTGAATTCATTTGAATGTCCATAAAGTAACAACAATCAATTCTTTGTATATTATTGCTGACTGTCCTCAAGAAAGTGCAGATTTTTCACTAATTTTGAGGTTTTTCATGGATGTTTGATCCATTTCATGAGGGAATGATGCTATAACTTGTGAAATGGATCTATTATAACATTTATAATACATATATAACAAGTTATTGTACAGGAAAGGGTGATTTTTGGGTGTACACCGAGTTTTAGCAAGGAAAAGTGCATGGAAATGGAGGCTAAGGTGTAGCAGCAGAAGATCTGCCTTAATGAGGGGTATATTTTTGAGTTTAAGGTGTTTATATATGTTGATTTATTGGTGAAAAGTCCAAGATAAGGTTCTGGAAGTGTTGGGAAAGCTAATTTTCAAGAGGCCCTAGTTTTGGAGCAATTTGGTGAGGGTTTTGTGTTTGAGGGTGTCAAGGGTGTCATAGGCGCCTAAAAACTTGAAAATCCTTGGTTTGGAAACATTTTAAGATACTGTTGAAAGTTTCATAGTTAGGGGATAAGTTTAGAGAGGGGTTGCTTTGAAAAAGTGGGCTAATTGGGCCTTAAATTTGAGGAAACAATAGATTTTGGTAGGTCTGATCCAAAACAAGTGCCAACAAGGTTTTGGTATGTTGTGTAGCATCAAAAAATACATTTTAATTAGTCATTTATTTTGGGAGTCCTTTAGAAAAAATTGTTAGAAAAAGTTGAGTGAAAAGTAAAAAAAAAAACCATTGCTAGAGGCCTAGTTGGGCTAGAAGCCTAGTCAAGGTGCAAAAAGTGAGTTTGTGTTTAAGTCAGAGGTTTGGGGCTTGAAACCATTCAAGATAAGTTTTTTTGAGTCTTTTAAAAGCTTCCCAAGGGTTTGGGTCCATAAGTGAAGGTTTAAAGTCATAAGTGAAACTTTGAGGCTTATCTCCTGTAGGGTGCCTAGAAGAGGGTTTGAGATTGCTTCATAGAAAATCCTTCAAATCATTGTGTGTTTCCAAAAGTCCCATAGCCTCTACATCATTTTGTGACTAAAAAATTTATGTTGCCTTTGTGACCAAACCAATAGAACTGAGCCTTCAATGAATTACAAAAATGTATGCAAAAAGGTATCACCAAAAATGTACCAAACCAAAATGAACCTCGATGATCATTAAATACAAAAGACCTCAGAATATATGCCAACACTATAAGTTTCAAAATCAACCCTTCACATCAATGCCAAAACCTATGTGAAAGGGGTCAACAAAAAATATATTGTATATAGACTTTTATATATAAAATTGTAGAATAATTCTCTACACATATACAAAATTGGCATTTATACCAACTCAAAATGTTACATATGTCATCTCAAGATCTACATACCAAGTGTATGTAGAATAACTACACATTCCAATAGTCGAATTGATCTTATGTCTTAGACAAATCTTACATTTGTGGTGGATCATCAAAATCTAGCCTCCTCATGCCACTGGATGGATGAAAAGTTGACTACACAGTAACAAGACAAACCATAAATTTGATTAATTAGCTAAATGGTAAATAAATTAGACCACCAAATAAAAACTTATTTATAATTTAGAAATTTCAAATTACCATATTGTTACCATCTTTACTTTGCATTACATCCATTGTTGTTGCTTCTTGGTTAAGATCAATAGAAAATGGTAACATATGTTGCTGGGTGTTTTGTTGATCATCTAAAGCCACAATAACATGCACATTTGAGACATCAACATAGAAAAAAATAATTTACAAATTAAAAACATAAAATTGATTGAAGTGTGTTCTATAATTTTTATACCATCTCCACTTTGCATTGTCTCCATTGTCATTTCTTGGTTAAGATCAATAGAAAAAGGTAACATGTATTCTCTACTATTTTGTTGATCCTCTGAAGCTGCAATGACACATATTTAACACATCAACATAGATAAAGTTTTCAAGTGTAAAACTACATTATGTAATTAATATAAACAATAGTAAATTTATAAAGATTAGAAATTTGATTAGAGATAGGAATTGACTAATTTCCTATAAAGTTAATAAACACACTTAATAGTTAAAAAATTACCATCTATAAGTTGTATTTCATCTATTATTGTTTGGTTTAGATCAATCGAGAAAGGTAATTGATGTCGTTGAGTACTTTCTTGATCATCCAAACCTACAATGACATGTATTTAACATATGAAATAAAAACAAGAAGTATTGTTATGCAAATTACTAAAATTCTTTTTAAAAAATATACTTACTGTGTTGTTGCATAATACTAACTCTTTCTTCTTCTATTGCGATGCTTGAGTGTTTAATGACTTTTTTTTTCTTTTTCTTTCTACATCCTGTAGAGGGGAATTGAAAATTTTCATAATCCTCAATTGTTTCATTCAAGTCTTCAGAAATGACATTGTCTCTTTGATGAATTGAACGACGTTTACACATTTTGCTTGGACTGAACCATGGTGATATTCGTCTTGTAGATATGTTATCTGAACCAGGGATTGATGTAAATGTGGAAGAGGAAGGAAGAGATGTATGAATATCTTTTCACAATCTCCCAATACATTGACAAAACTTTTCTTTTTCATCTTCACTGGTTGGTAAATTTTGGAGTAGATGATTTAAATAATCAATAGAATTTCAAAAGTTATCATTCAAAGCACCAGATGATTTCCAGCCATCTGTAATACAAATAAAAATGATTAAATCTAAAAATATCTTAATATTTTATTATAAAATGGTGACATTGAGATTTACCTATTCTTTGGTCTTCACCAATGGCAATCCTAAGCACCTCTTGATCTTCTATTTGATTGCAACCATCTATAATTCGATTAAGATTTAATTAATTTTGTGAACCATAAAAAAAACTAATATTTAATTGTAAATACCATATCAATATTACCAATGGTATTGTTTCCATGACTGAATCTCCCTCTAACATTCTCATCATCATCAAGCAATGGAGTAGTGCCATCTATAATTCAATGAGATTAATTTAGTTATTTTTGAAAAATAATAATAATCATTTAACATATAAATATTAAAATTAAATCTCAAATGACCCTTACCAACAACTTGATCTTGCTCATTTATTTTGTTTCGCTTTAGAAGATCTAAAATCTTTAACACATGTTTGCATGTGTTTCCCTTCTTTGCCCACTGACAGTCACACACATGCAAATCTGGTCCATATTTTCTAACAAGGTACCATTTTGTTGGAGTTGTTTGGCTTCTTATTTGGTATGTGTTAGGGACGAGATCATATGGGCAACAATCTGTATCTGGTATTTTTTTTGACCTCTCTAATGCAGTTGTGTAATATCGTTCTTTTTTGAAGTTAGTCAGAAACCCAGATAATTGCAAATATCTTTTATTTTTGTAGAATGGCTCTACCCTATGAAGAAGTGTATGGATAAGCCAATCCATTCTCCTCGTGCACCTCTTAGCACGATCACTTAAATAGTGACTCTTGATGTGGCAGTGGTATGACTCTATGGAAGCATTGGTTTCTTGATTTGCATGAGGGAAACCTCTATAATTTTTTGCTCACATTGCTATACAAACCCACAAAATGATGTCTTAGTATAAATAAAAAACAAGTTAAACAATATAAATGCATACAAAATCATAATGAATAATTCAATGAGCTTACCAATACGAGTTTCATCATGACACCAAGTTTGTTGAAAGTAATCAATAAATTTCTTCTCCTCTTTGAATTCCTCCATGAAATTTGTTATTAGATGAGTAGTGATGTCTTCATCATCACTCATTGCATACATTATCTCACCCAATCTATTGAACATATTACTCCCAACATCCTTATTACTGACATACCTGGATTATAAAACATAATATCAAGCTATGAAATTTGAACATGAAATGTTCAGGTATTCCAAGTATTTTAATAAAAGATTGACTTACCTGTATACATTCTTCAACCATGCCCTACGTACATGCCAAATACATAAAAGTACCCAGCAATCAAAGGATGATCTACAAGTTACGAGGATAAGTGTAATGTTCAACTTTTTATAGACTAAATATTAAGCAATTACAACGAGTTAACTTTAGTTTAAATAAAAGATTAAGGCCAATAAAAACCTGATTGCTTCAATCTCGGCACTAGCATCATCTGTCATAAATGCATTGACATTCCAATCTTCTTTACATTGTTTCCCTCTTTTATAAACTTTTATCAACCATTCATTTATATCCTCGACTTTCTTTCTTGAGGATATGGCCCATGCAACAGGTATACTAGCCTCTTGTTCATCGAATACAAGCAAAGTATATAACTAATACTACACATGAATAAACCATAAATTAGTATATTTTTAGTAGAAGAAATTAATAATTTCATTAAAATCCATAAATACAATTAAAATTGTTTTACTTACACCATATTTATTTGTTGAGAATGTGGAATCCATAGCAATAATTGCATTATGTGAATGTTTCACCATCATTTCTTGCATCCATGGAGTTTGGATGCCTACCATAAATGGAATATTTTCCACATTGTTTGGTCTTTTATAATAAAAAAAGTTGTCTTTCTCCTCTATATGCCACATGCTTACACTTTTTGCATCATCTTCATTCTTTTGGGATCGAAGTGAGCACACTCTATTCCATGCATTCATGACATCTTTCCTTAACAAATATGTGTCCCTCTTATTCATCAACTGTGTCTAACTAGGGTCTAAATAGTGTTGTTCACATATTGTGTCAATTCCCACCCCCATTAGCAATAAGGATTCAATATATGATTTGCATTCATTTGACAACCTTGGTGCAACACTACTCCTTGGATCACCAGAAGGGTCATCTTTTCCATGACAAAATTCACTTTTAGCATCACAATGATTGAAATCATTATATGTAATAACCGCAACATCTGGTCTACCATACATAACCTTAACAAGAAAGTGGGTTTGACAACCCCTTTTTTGGATAAACCTTCATTTCCTTTTCTTGTTTTCAGAGTTATTTTCAAAGTTGTTCTCAGAATTGTTTTCAGAGTTGTTTTCAGAGTTATTTCTTTTGTCCTCAGGGCCAAAAGCACACCAATAATTGTTTTCACATGTACAAAATATATATATTAATTAATATAACAAATAGAAAATATAAGTTTTGACATGCTTCATTATTATATTAAATATAAGCAAACCTTGAGTACATCTTCATTGCCTGGTCGTTAGGTTGTATCAAGTCGGTCTTTCTATTCAATTTTCGTACAAATGTCGTCTCTGTACTATCCAATAAACCTTCTCCTTTGACAAACTGAGGGAGTCTTTCAAGAGGGATTGCAGCACATATGTCTATCTGACTATTGTCACCTCCAATAGGTGTCCATTCAAGGTCAACACTTGAGAAATGATTTCCCTGGTTGGGAATGTCTTGCACATGTAGAGAAATAAGTGATTCCCATTTATTTGGCCTACCCATTCTGAATAATATTAACATGGTTAGTGGACCTCTATCTTGTTCAAATATGTATTTAAAAAATTAAATCTTCTACCATAAATTCAAGAATATAAACAAACATGGGAATTATTATCATCCTAAAATTCAATTGAACCCCAATGAATTTACAAATAAGATCATTTATCTAAAAATGACTTTTACCACAAAGTCAATTTACAAATAAGATTATATGGGACAATGTTATGATTTGGGATGATGTTTAGATTTTGCATTATAGGTTGGCATGATTTAAACTACACGATTTGTTCCCACAACATAATTTTTACATTAACATGGTGTCTTAATAATAGACCTACTTGTACCCTTAACAATGACATCAATGATCCAAACCAAACATACAATTATTTTATACGATGACTTCAATTCCATTGACACAACACATTATTACTTGGATAAATTTGTGAAATTTCTTTATACACTAACACTCATAAGCCTAGGATTGTAAAGGAAGCTATTGGTATTAATGATGTAGATTCTTGGAAAGAGGCTATGGATGAAGAATTGACAACATTAATAAAAAAGTTAACACATGGGAGATTTATTATATTTTCCAAATGGACATAAAATTGTTGGATATGAACATATGTTCAAGAATAGTAAAAGATAGTAAAAGAAATGAGGCTATTGGTAAAGGAAGTTGGTGATATTGATAGTAAAAGATCCATTAGTGATAGGAAAAGGTGTCTCAACTTTACATTCCTAATGCTCATTTTAATATATTTTCTATGCACTTGCTATTTCATATTCTAGTGAATTTTGTTCTTGTGGGAGAGTTCATGTCCAATGCGGAGGATCCTAATTTTAAGTGTTTTTTTGGCCTCACCAATGGGATAGATAAGGATTTTATAATAAAGCATGCTCTCATTTGTAAATAATTAATAAAAAAGCCTTGAACCTCATCTTATTTTAATGTGAAACTCATAATAGTAATCAAAACTTGAAATCTTAACATATAATCATGAACTAGTTAGTATTTTTCTTTCTTGCATTGCATAATTTTAGAAACATTTGTCATGGATTCAATGTCATAATGAGAATGTTCGATATAATAATAGAATGAGGCAATAAATAATCATGTGAATGCTTGGTCATTCAAGCTTGTTGGAAACAATCTAGCAAATAACTTGTCCTTATGAAAATAAGTAGCATGAAGTTTACAAGGATTATAATTCTATTAATGGATTAGATCTACCATTATACTTATAAACATGGTTCTAGAAATCTACTTGGTGAGGGAAAGGGCGAAATACCATATTTTGAAGGATTATGTAATATTCCATTACTATAATCTCTTTTTAAATATTTTCTCATAATGATAAATATACTATCTAGATTTTCGAACATACTCATGGTGGAGTACAAATAATGTGAAATATCATGCTCAACATGTCCAATAGCTTGATGTGTAGATAAATCACTAGTACTAGTAGGGGAGGATTTAAGAGATAAATCACTAAATAGTTGCACACAAGCTAAATAAATAATCTAAGATATCTTTACATAGTTCTCTTACTCAATGAATGTATACTCCATGTGTTTTCTCAATATGATATGTAAGAGAAGGTACTCCACAATTACACAAATATATATCATATAAAGGCATAAAAGGATTTGAAGGAGAAACCGTTGTTATAAAAAAGGCATATAACATCATGATATGCATGGATATGTCTATGAGACTCCCAAGGAAAGGACACCAAAATGTGAAGAACTATAACTATGTGTAACATTTTTATAAGAGCCATGAGAATTATCATTAAAAAATAAAGAATTGTCACCATGATAGTCACTTAATATATCATCAATATAGCATGAGCAACATGAATGACAAGAAAGAATACCAATCTTGTATGAAGGTAAAACATGTGTATTAGAGAAAGAGAGACACATGTAGGAAAACCAATAGAGGTAAAAGGAAAGTTTTTTTGAGATGTACAAAATATATGCTTACTAGAAAATATCACCACATGAAGGAATATCCCTAGATATATTATGGGAGATGAGATGCACATAATATATGCTTACTAGGAAACATCACCATATGAAGGAATATACCTATATGTATTATGGGAGATTAGGACTAAAGTATCACCATCTTTTATCTCATGAGATGAAGAATCATGACGAGTCATGGAGATAAATAAAGTAAAATCCTCTAATATAGATGGGAAGGCATGCATAAGTCTAAAAAGGATGGAACATTTCTCAAATACTCTACAATCTTATGCATGAAACATGTAGGATCATTTATGTCATAAAATAAGGAAAAATAATTAAGGATAAAAGGACGAGAATCAAGAAAGAATGAAAATAGCTCATAATCCATGATGTATGCATGAGGGAAATCCCAAAATAAAAATTTGTAAGGATCCATGGTAAATGATATAATAATGAAACTCAATCAATCAAAAGATGGGATGGTGGTGATGGGATATATATAAAATAATGAAAGCCCAAGACTCTAATAAAATCTGGAATAAATGACATAGTAATAAAAATATCAAATCTAAAAATTATAAATATAAGAAAATTCAAAACCTTAAGGTAAAATTTTAGAAGGATTTGAGTGTTGGGTTCATTTAAATTTAAGGAAATACAATTCATCTTTGTATGAAAAATTAGGTTTAAGGAACATAACAAGAAATAAAATTGAATTAATATGATTTCAAGTTACAATAGGTCATATCATAGAAATTAAAAGAAATAAAGATACAAGTTGATTTTAGAATTCAAAAGTTAGCTATCTACTACTTTGACCATAACTTTTGAACTAACTCAAAATCACTTATTCTCAATCATGTAAGAAATAAAATAAAAAAATATATTAGATCATTCTTAAACTTAATTAGATCGAATTCACAAATTATAAAAATAATCTAGATTGTATTAAAAATTCATTAATTTGAACCTTATACACAAATCTAAATTTGTAGTTATGAATATTCTATGCATATAACTCCACAGAAAAATTATATGCCTATAAGTAGAATATACCAAAACAAGAGACACATGCATACTTCACATGAGGTGGGACAAAAGATAAAAATTATATCTAAATTCAAACTTAAGTGTATTATGAATTAGATAATTATGTAGGATAATGACTAGTTAGGTATTAAAAAAATTCACACTAACAAGTAGGCATATCTTTTTTATGTTTTTAGGTATTAAAAAACTAATCAATTGAATATTATCTACAAAAGCAAAGAAAAAAAATATTTTTTCAACCTCACTAAAGTTAAAATAAGCTAACTTGTAGCTATATGTATGATAAAAACCCCTCTAAAGGGCTTGCATGGGGATCAAGAGGTTATTGGAGAGAGAAGAGTTTATTCAAGGTTATTGAAAGACGATTATAATGTTTGATTAAGGGAACCCTTATAAATTATAGATAGTTTAATAATATTAAAAATCTCTCCATGTAATAAAAATAAATGCTATCAATTTTTATAAATAGAAAAGTACTCATAAGCTTTGGTTAGAAGGATCCCTATAAACCATGGATAATTTGTTAGTATTATAAATTCCTTCTATATAACAAAAATAATGTTGCTAATATTTTTTCAAGATTATTAAAATGTGCACATAATGTTCAATTAGAAGGATCCCTATAAAACATAAATAATTTATTGATAATTTTTCCTATATAATGAAGAACAACAATAGCATAATTTTTAAATTTATTTTATAATTTATCTAAATAACTATAAAATTTATTAAAAAAATATTATTAGATATAACTATAATATTTTCTCTTTCAAAAATACCTTTGTTTTCTAAAAGAAAATTGTATTATATTATTAAAAATCATTTAAAATTTACTTAACAATCTCTCTATATAGAGTAAGTAAAATCTTTTAACTTAATTCTCATTTATCATAATATAAGCATCAAGCTTTTCTTTAACAAAGATTGATTACCACTTAAAATATTTACCATGATTCATTGACGTCAAACTTACAACTTGTGCCATATCTTACAACTGGTCCACTCTACACATAAGTCTATATTATTACAACATATAGATTCTTTTTACTAAAATTTATAGTTAAAGAATTTATAATTAATATGATATTGTTATATTTGATTAAGAAGAATTATCCATAATAAAAAATATAATATGTTATTTATAATTGTTAAAATTTATTCAATCAATATATTGTAATTTTAATTTTGAATATATATATATAACTTTTAAATAATAGTGTGCATTGATTTCAATATATTATATATTTTTAGAATGGATTTAATAATAAAAAATTACTACTTTGATTCTAATATACTAACTATTTAGAAAATGCACTTCTACATTCACATCTAAATTGATAAAACTGCACTCATAAAAAAGAGTGATCATCAAATTAAAACATCCTATCGAAGTGGAGGTAGTGGGGTGTTTTGGATGGTGTATTTGGAAATGGGGATTAGTTTTGATAAACATCCTATAGTAAAACACTCATATTCATTCAATCAATCCATATGAATAAAGGTTAGTTACAATTACAAAAGATAAAAATTAATTAGATAAATTAAAATGCTAAATACATAATATTTATACAGATAGACTGGAAAAATAAAAGATATAAAAAACAATATTGAATTAACCTAGCTATTTGTTTATGGCAGAAATGAAAAGCAGAGATTGACCACTCCTCCAGAAATATCCAAGCTGTGTAACTTATTAAGATCAAAGGATTCTTTAATTTTTTAGATTGTATCTTTTCATAAAGGTGGACTGCGCTCTCTCACCATTACACTCCAATGTGAAGCTATTCAAGCCAATAATTAAGCTCTATTTGATTTACTGCACCAAATTCTTCTATGCATAACTTCCCACACCTGTTTTTGTAACCGCATGATTATCCCCTGTTCATCTTGAATAATATACACAAGGGAAGAATTTTCATACCCATTGGCTCTCCTGCCATTTTTGTTGCACCCCAATAAATGGTTGTTGTTAAAAGCACCTGTAGATCTGGTATTGAGGGCTGCAATAGAAGCAAACACAAAACAAAACCAGAGAGGACCCAAACGCAAAATATTAGCAGAAAATTTAGGCATAAATTTAGGCGGGACAACAACTTAAGTTTAAGCGGCAATGTTGATGGTAGTTGGGGAATAAATGCTCGACCTCCCATTAATGGACTCATCCAGAAGTGAACTTGCTGGTGACGCAGTAATTAACAATGGAAAATTTAGGTGGCGCGTCTCACATTAGCACATTATATTCTACTTCCTAGTGTTGAGGTTTGAGGGACTTGGATGCGACAGATGGCGACGGATAGTAGACTGGTCAGTACGGGCTAATCATTGACAATTAGGAACAAGTACGTATGGCATGGACATCGAAGGGCATGGCCATCAGTGCAAATTGTGGCCTCCATAGCCAGTGCCAGCCTTTGCTGATATATATATATATATATATATATATTCTTGTAAAGGTAATTATTGTGTGTAATAATGATTCTTGCAAAAATTATTGAGTCTTATAAGTAATTACGATTCTTTAACATAAATATGTATAATAGATTATAATTTGTTTGAATTATACTAAGCAATCATGTGGAGGAGAAGAGGAAATGCAAGGAAGGGGAACAAATACGAGATAACCATCTAAGTAGACCACCACATGTTGGATGTCCTATGTGCCTGCCACTTGTCGCCAAGAGGGTGAGTGTCTTCTCTTGGGCTTAGATAGGGGGATTTTTGGGCACCCTATTGCAATTTCCTTTCCAACCTCTATGATGGTTGATTGTGGGGAAATCACAAATCATAAGAAGGATGTATAAGGCAACATGTATAGGGAATGCAAATACAAGTTTACCCACTAAGTAGACCAATCCATGTTAGATGTCCAACGTGCCTGACACTTGGGGCCAAGAGGGTGAGTGTCCACTATTGGGCTTAGTGTGGATAACTTCATAGACTTATCATGTTTCCCATCCAATTCCTTTTATGATTGAACTCCCATTATGCATTTGAAATGGTTGAGTATTTACATAGTTCATATAGATGAGACATTTATGTTGATCATATAAATTATATTCCCATAATGACTAACATGATTGCAGCACCTAAACCAAGATTTATCTTCTTAAAACATTTAATTTGGTAAGTTATAACCCTAACTACATTAAACTTGTGGTGCTAAAGCAAGATTTGCGGTAATTCCCAAATAGGGGACATTACAATCCTCATCATCTAAAATGAATCATAAGGATTGGAATAAGATAATATTCAATTGCAATAATAATCAGTTCAGGAAGATTAAATTATGTGTACTTGAACCTTAACTTCCACCTTCCAATGCAGCTGACCTCAAAAAAGGATTGGGCTAAAGATTAAAAAAAATCTTTATTTTGAAGAATAGAATTGCTTCCAAATTCATTGAGGATTCAGTTGGATAGAATCTTGATACATTTCATCTTATTTGGCTAACATTTACTTGGGATAGAATCTTTCTACATTTCATCTTATTTGGCTAACATTTCATTATTTTCAAATGATATTTACCAAAGATAACAACATAACTTATAATCAAGCCCATGCTAGATCAGTGCAATCATTAGAGTACTAATGGAACCACAGATGCTTTTTCCAATCAGCATCTAATTGTAAATGGTATAATTGAAAATCGAAACCAGTCTTCTTACCAAGTTCTTCAAAGGATCTGGTGTCTCTGGAGATTTCAAGGTTGAAAATAATTCATGAATATAAGAAACATCATCCTTGAGAGCTGATACCACCTATAATATGTTGGTAG
>VDFB02389462.1:0-67430 GCA_007258455.2 Sequoia sempervirens | reverse complement strand
GATCAATCATATCTGGGTAACCTATGGTGCTAACCTTCTAAATTAATAAAGTATATTTCTCTTCAATTTGAAGATATTTTATATATTTACTCTATGTCACCAAAGGCCCAACATGAAGTTTAACGGGTCAAGTTATTTCCATGTCACTTTCTAACAGTTTCTTCATGATTTGGTTGCAACAAGAAGGGTTGCAAAGGAAACATTTTCTATTGGTGAAGTCCCCTCATGCTTGGTGCCTAAAGCTCATTATAGTTAAATTCCATACAATAAGTTCTTGATTTATTGGCAGGGGTACTGACAAAGCACACTCAGGAGGGCATGGATGGTTAAGCTGCATCTGAAGAGAAAACAATTTCAAGATTCAATCCCCACTACTAAACAAGATCATCAGGCATGCACTGAGGCTCTGTACAAATTAGAGTTAACAGAAATGAATCACATATAGAGGAAAGGAAATCAAGTTGCAGACCTGGTTTTATTCCTTTGGAAAGGCAATGAACATAATCACACTGTATGCAGTTCTGGGATGAGAAAGCAGTGATGTCAAAATGATGCTTTGGACAATTAATGATTTGAACCTGCAAAATGTTAAATAAATTATAAAGAGGCCATCATCATAGAATTGGACTGCCATTGTAGCACTTGGTCTAAAATGGGCACATAATAAACAGCCCCAATGTTGTGCCATTTAGCATGATAACACATTACAAAGAGTCTGAAAACAGAGCAGAAAGTAGAGCCTATAGTTTTTCAGTTTCAATTTTTAAGCAGAAAGTGAAAGAAACCAAAATATCCTTCATTTTGCACAAGGTGTAGCTAAACAATAAATCATAATGCCCAAAACAACTTTGTAACAACAATATTTCCCTGCTAATGTGACAAATCTAACCCACATAAATAAGTGGCCCAGAGAACACAGAATTAATTAAATAGTAGGACAGAGAAATTTAGAATTGTATCACCATGGTTATTATACAGCAGGGATAAACCTAACAATGATAACAATTACAATGTGAGATGATCATTAAAATGGTATCTAGACAACTAAGTTAAACTGCCTTCCTTTACCTGGACCTAAAACTAACTGCTATATGCCCAAAGATCAAAAGATGTATGATGTAAGGCTAAAAGGCAGAAGTAGTTATCATTAGAGATCATTGTTTATCATCACATGTGCTGTCTTCTTATTTGACCCAAGTTATTAAGCACTTGTTTTTTAGGGTTTTTGGCATTTTAGAAATACCAGATGTTCAATGCTTTAAACAGTCTTTATGTCAAATATACTTAATCCAATGCAGCTAGCAAACATTTTGATTTAACCAAAAATAATGTCCAGTGTATTGTAAAATATGATTGTCTAAAGCAATACAGTAATTGAGAAGGAAATCAAAACAGACATCAAGATTAATATATTATACCATGGTATAAGTTGTTTCTTCACTAGTCTTCCAATTGATGCACATAGAGTGAAGTAGTAAGACATGTTAATCAAGTGGAGATGATAAGGTATGACACAACCACCCCATGAGAGTGATAATAAGATAACAACAATATCATAAGCCAGATATTTTGATAACCATAAAATGTAAGCTAAGATGATGTAGAAACAATCCTTAAATGGATTACCGAGAAGATGTCTCTGAGTTTTCTCATCCTCAACCTCAGTACATATCTAACTCTCTAAAGTAAGTTTGGTGTTACAAACACAATTAGTATCATAGGTAATGTACTATAATAAACAAAAATAAGAATGGTCGCTATTCTTTGTGGTCATGATTACTGCAGTATTTTTAAAAGCCAAAGATGATATAATAAATGTCCGATATATGTACTTCTCCTTCGATTTCCATGTAAAATAAAATCCTTTCTTAAATTTCATATTACACAAAGCAGAGCACTTAAAGATCATTAGAATTCACCATTACATCAATAACTTCTTAATCACAGATAAACTACGTCACATTTGGAAAATTCACAATTGGACTTGTTTAGGCCATATGTAGTAATTATGGCAGTAATTGCCAAGTGTTGATCAATGGCAATCATTGACTGCCAGACTCATTTGGATTATGTGTCAATCCTAGTTTCTGTATGGCAACTAATTTTTTTTAAGAAAGCAAAGAAACAGTAATAAACATACACAATCAACATTTCAGTCTAGCAGCATTCCGAAAGGTTGTCAAATCATAATAAAGATTTCAGGAATGCCCAAGAGGCCTGAATTGGGACAGTTCTTGTCCTGAAACTATCATCAACAAAACCAAGTAATAAACTACTAAACTGTAAAGTGTAATCATTAGACAGTCTACTCCTATTGTATAAAACAGAACTGCTGCTACCAAAACTATCTAAGAAATCCATATCTAAACACTGACTATATGAGACATACCACCTTGCAAAATGGGACTGCACCACAACATAAAACATGAAAATCATAAAGCAACTGATCTAGGTGATCAAATGGAACAAAACAACCTTCATGTTGCATGCTAATGTTCTCTAATGCATAGTTGCAGAAATCTTTAAAAAATCACCGTTTATTCCAATTAATCTCCACTTGACCTCTATGCCAATTTTTTGCTGAAAAGACAGTTTTTTGCATTTAACTGGTCAAACTGATTTTTGACGTTTTTCAGAGCATATTGCAATTTTTTGTTTAGGGTCTAAGGTTTCTGTGTATTTTTTTTCTCATTTATGCAGTAGTTTTTTCCCTAACCCTAACCAATTTTTTCCAGATTAATTCAAAGTATTTATCTTTTGGTTTGCCAAGTTATTCCCAAGAAAAAATTTTGCTACTATGCTAATCCCATTATAGGCTTCTCCCCCACTTCAGCCAGCAGTGAAGGGCCTTCATTGCATACCTTATTCCATAAAAGGATTAGAGACCAAGCACAGGAATAGGTCATGAAGAGTTTCCACTGCATGAGGACCATGGCTACATACATCCTCAACAAAGCAATAATTTTGTGCCACTGTAGCAATGTCCAGTCTGAAGTCATTAAAGTCAGCAACATATCTATGAGGCGCAAACTCATAAATAGAAGCTCTCTTATTTCCTGTAGTCTTAGAAGATAGAGCTCTAATTTCAAATTTGTTCTTTCTGTTAAAAGATCATTTCTTTGAGTTTCTCCACTTCTTTCTTCAGACTGAAAAAAAAAACCTGAAAGGCCATTCTGGCAGCCTGGCCATCACCCATAAGGGCAGCAGAGGAAGATCTAGGAGAGAATGCGATTTAAACATAGCAGAAACAATGTGCTCCTTCAGGACAGAGAGGACCTCAACAACCAGTTTAAGTTCCTCATGAATGGAAACCTTGACATTCAGCCAATTTGCCCATAAAGTCCCTGTTATCTAGGCTTACTTAAACTAAGTAATGGCAATAGTATTCTTCAAATCAATTATGTCTGCCCAAGGTGTCCATGGGGTCAGAAGATATCGGGATGGTAACCTTGGGGAGAAGCACAACAGAGCTTCAAGAATCCTTAATAAAACCAAGAACTTTTATGCTTTTGTAACCTTGCTGCTAGTTAAAGGAGAGAAATGATGGGCTGCTACCCAACATGAAATCGATGATTGGTATCAAGTTTGAGCTTTTTACCTGGTTTAGAAACAAGGGCTTTAGCTAGGCACCTAGCAGAAGTCTAGGGGCTTAGCCTAAAAAGACTTATATCCCTTGGAATCTCAGGTAGTAGCCTTTCCCACCATTGAAATATAGAAAAGGCTGGAGGAGCTAATGCAGCTGGAGCTGTCCCAAAAAGATATGCAGGTCCGAAAACCCAACAAGAACAAAACAAAATGAGAGTGAGGCAAAAAACAATCTGAAACAAAGCTGGGTGTCCAAGACTAGCAAGAACAATCACTACTGAAACCTTGCAAAGATGATAGAAGAGATTCAATGGAAATCTTTGCCAAATACTGCACTTTCCATATGTGTGTATTCAGCACAGCGATCATCTCCCCATCAGACAAGACTAGAAGCAAAAATAGAAATGGATGGATGGGTGGCATGCCTCCAATTAGCAATAGAAGTGAAAGCCCAATGATGTGATCCTAAAATGTCATGAACCAAACATCCAAAGAGCCCACACTAGGAATAACCATTAAGTCCTTAGAAAGAAAGGGCTATCCTCTAAACGATTTTCATAATTAGTTCCGATCATCAAAAGTAATTGGCATAAGGCCCAGTCTAAGCTTAGGATAAGGAACATCCTCCAATTTGCCAACCCATTCTTGACCCTCAATGAGAGTGGCATCTTTCTTCACTATAAAGTATGCTACCATGTTAGCTTCATGAGGGGGTATATCAAATGTGACACTCCTGAACTTTTTAAAGAAGGCAAAGGATATCAACAATCACCTCTTTTACCTTCCAGATTCTCTGATTCTCACCAGAGAGATGGGAAGCAGCTAAGATTTGAAAGTCTGTTTTAAACATTACCTTTCATGGATTATGGGACATGACTAACGCTACCCCTAACAAAATGGCTAGTACCTCAGCCATGTTGTTAGTAGTTTCAACAAGACCCCATCAAAAACAATCAATGAGATTGCCATCGGTGTCCCACCACACACCTCTAGCCCATGCAGCACCAGTTTCCACTGCAGGCCTCATTGGGGCTTTAAAGCATATCACAGGGACACCACCTAATCTTGCTCACATTCTTCTTAGCAACTCCTTTATTGGGGCTTTAAAGAAACTAAACTGCTATTATCAACTATTTCCAATTATTTTTGACAAACTTGAGAGACAACCTCCTTATATCTTGCAAACAAACATCAAAATGAGAAACTGTCTTTGTCTGGTTATTCCTTCATGACATGATATACTTGGACAAAAAAAAGAACTTCCTTCAATTGTATGTTCTTGAACCTTCTTCCTTCTCAAATCTTGTAATCAAGAGTTGTGAGAGTAACTAAATTCTACATAAAGAAAATCTCTATGAGCTCAAAATTTTCAAATACTTAGCGATGATTGTTATGGGGTAACTCCAACACTTTTTCTATCTTTCATACCTCTTTTATCATCCATGATCTTTTTTTCCTTACCTTCTTTTCTCCTGCTTATTCCTACACTATTATTTTATAAGAACTTGTTAGTTCCAATATGTGTTCTTTTTGGTAAGGTAAGTCTTACTGCCTTGTAAAATTTAGTTGATCCAGCACAATCTGTTTTCCTCAGTTATAGCTTTGTTCCCTAGTTTTTTTCAATGATGATTTATTTTGAGGGACAGATGTATTTGAAGAAATCCTATTTTCCCTTTAAGGTTAATTTAGCATGGTTGTCATTAGTTTCCTCAATTTTTTCTAGAAAGATCTATGGTTATATTAGTTCCCTCCTCAAAGACTTCCATTTTCTAGAGCAAGATTTATGACCAGCTCTAATGGTTGGGACTTAGAAAGCATCTGATATGAAATCTCAAGTTGTCAATAAAATACACCCTTGACAAGTAATTGTCATGTTTGGGGTTTGGTATATTCCACTTAACTGGTCTTGCTTCCATTTCATGTTATCCTACTAAACTTATCTGCCCAAAAATTTGACTTCAATCGCAAGCATATTGCTGCCCATTCTTCTTATAGACATTATCTCCCAAACGTAGCTGCAAGAAATTATCACTACATAAGGTCCCAAATTCAAAAGTAATCAATATGTAGTTGTGCTATCAACATTCACTGCCTTCCTTTTCTTATGTAAGGGTTGTACAGATGCTGTCATGGGATAGTCGCAACTTCTTATACCCATAACTGATATTTGTCAATTTGACTTTGATTAAGACTTTAACACCTTGATTAGTACCATAAAACAGCCTTTATGCCTATTATATGTCCTTATTCCTTAAGTCACAGCCTTAGACCACAAACAGGGGAATTGAATTGAGAAGCATTATAATGGACCTAGATCCTTATTTTTCCAACTCTTAAATTTATAAACAATTTAATTAAAGCATTAGAGATAACAAGATTGCCTTGATTAGCAACTCTCATGCAATGAGACAATCTAATGTGCAGGATTCATAACTATGTGTGGAGTACATGAGCTAGTATTCCATGACCATAAATAATTTGTAGAATGTAGTATTGGCAGTACAAAGACAGCCTAGAGCTAATACACATCAAGCATAAATCCTATTTTTGATTGCTGATGTCAATTCTGTGGAAGTGAGCCACTTTTTGTTATTGATAACAAACAGTGCATTAGTTTATTTCATTCTTTCACATGTATACCCTTCTCGCTTTCTTACAGAACCATTCACCAGATTAAAAGTCTAGTTTGAATTCAAAATTATACACACAAAAGAAAACATGGTCAAGCCAAGATATATCCCAACAATTAAACTAATTAAGCATGCAGTTGAAAGGTAGTTATCTCTAGCACACTTACTGCGCTTACACCCATAATGTTCAAGATGGGATTTGCTCCAAGAATCAGAATAAAAGCCTGCAGAATGCCAAGAGCTGCACCAATTACCAATGCTGAGGAAACTGATGGGAGAACTCTCTTTTCAATACTTGATTCAGTTACTGTTGAACCCAAGGTTGTGTTCACCTTTGGAGCGTTTGCTCTTGATTTTAAGCTATCTGAGACAGTGAAAAATAGAGGAGGAATCAATTTGAAAATATTTGATCCGCTCATTTTAAACAAAATTCAAAAAATTTAGATACACCAACAAAGATACAGAAAAATTTTAATCTAAATTTAGTGATTGCAATTAAAATGTAACTTTAGATATGCTTACATAGGAAATACTTACAAGTAGTATAAATTTGTACTTCTTTCTCATCGGTAGTTAGAGATTCCTTTATAGGCTTCTCAATATCCGACGGAGATCCCAGAGCAAACATCTCAATAGTAGCATCTTCTTTGGCCACTAGAGATGTTGTGACACTTACAAAGGGAAAATTGAATACTTTTGAAACTTGATTGAAAATTGCAATAGAAACACCCACAGCAGCAAGCTCCACAGGTCCTGAAATCAAGCAAATTGGAAGTTACATGAAATTCCTAACTGCCTGCAAAAACAAAGGAAACAATGCAAATGGTAGTCCTTTTATACTCCTGAATGGACTTTATTTCTGAAGCCTCTTTCAATATAGCAGTCTTAAGAAGTTTATGAGACATTGGATCAATTTATAGCCATTCAACTGTCAAGTGCCCAGATCACTATTTACAAAGTTCAATTCACCATGTACTTGCTGTTTGGACAAATGAAATAGCATTAAGCAATAAAAATTCCAATTTTCCCATCGACATGCTCAACCAAAACTCTTACACTTTTTATATCATGCCAGTTCAACTCAAAGACAACACCTACGGATATGTTCAGATATAACGGAAGCTTTATGGATGTACATATTTTCCATATTTCTTTTCAAAGAAACATGACACACCATTTGCAACTTCACAAGAGCTTATAACTCACACCACTTCAAAAGTTTCTCGAATCTCAAGTTGAATATTGCTTGAAACTTCTTTAAGGTCTTCTCACTTTAACAGATCAAAATGTTTCTCAGGTTTATCATTCCATGGACCATTTAGAATGCAACCTTCTTAGGGGAATCTCTCTAGGTTGGACGTTTGGCATTGGGTTTTAGGCTTTTAGCACCATATAGATAGTTCAAGTAATTAAGCTTTTATGTTTCTACAAACCCTCAAGAGAATGAATGTGGAAAACAACATCATCGACTAAAAAGCAGTTATGCAATAAAGTCACGATGTAAGATTCAATCATCTTAAATATGAGTGTTATAAGAAAGTTCTCAAGCTCGCCTATGTAGATCACAAAGAGTGTCTTTGGGAGCAGGTATTCTTGTTTACCTCCAATACTACTTTGACAAGTCCATTGGCAGTCACAAATGTCTCATAGAGCCTCATGATAGTAGCAATTATATAACTTTGAGAAACCAATAGCATGTAACCTATGAAAAAATAGGTGCTTGGGTACTAAAGTAAAAAAAGAAAAAGAAAATTACATCTACAAAGCAACAATGGACTTTAGAAGATTGTTAATGAGCCTCCTCAATGATAGCTCAAAGAGTAGAAATGTGGTCAATAGTATGGAAATCTCTCAAGAACCTTTTTCTCCCCGCATTCCAAAATTACAATGCTCGAACTTCTCAAAATATTGCATATTCAAGATTGTAAAAAAGTTTAGTAAATATGTTCTCAACCATGATAGCTTTGGAGTTATGCATATCTAAGCTGTACCTTGATTTGCAAATGGGGTGAACCATGTGTAGTGGCAGAGAGGGAGGAAAGACTAAGAGAACAATCCCATTAAATAACTTTACAATGGGTAAAACAAGTGATTCGATACCATATTTTAGAAACCCGATCTGATGGCCTTCACAAAATTCTAATTTGCTATTGTGTAGCTTTGAAATAGCCCCTCTAAAGTCCCCTAAAAGAAATATGATAGGAATTTGTAGGAGAGGAGACCTGAACAGCTAGTTGACCAGAAATATCATAAAAGAACAAGCATGGGAAACGAAGCCCTAGAAGTAAATTTTAGAAGAGGGGCCTTCCTCGGGAGGAGAGTATGCTAAAAGGTCTTAGGGGAGTTATGGAGGATGATAAGGAGTTCATATGTTGGATAATATGTTATAATTAAGGTCTTTCAGATAGAGTTTATTGTGTAAACTTTTCTAGTGGTGACTTTCCTCTTATATTTGACTTGCACAGTATTTAATCCATGACAGAAAATTTAGGAATAAGGGCTATTTATCCATATCATTGCTCCTTACAATTTTAGCAATAAGGGCTATTTATCCATATCATTTCTCCTAACACAAATTATCGGCATTGAATGAGTTGAATGATCAAACTTCTACTACTCTAAGGTGTGCTTGGTTTAGAGTTCTCTAGTGACATAAACTTGAATAATCTTCTTCCATCCTATTACAAGAATTGGTAGGGAAAGCACCTAAAAGATTCTACCTTCATCGACAGTTAAAGATACATGGCATTGGCCATAAACCAGCACTTCCCAACAACAAACACATATTGTGTCTGGATCTGCTATAGTTGACCATCAAGACAAGGTTCCAATTAACAGACGTATTACCGCCTTTTCTAGTACTACCACGAGTGCTATGGCATTGGATGTTAAGAGCAGTTCCCCTTTACCCACCTTGGCTCCTTGAGGAAATATTCTGATATTAAAAGGATTATTCCCCAATGTTAGCCTAAACTGTTCTCTAGAGAACATTCTTTGGGATGCACATGCTATTAATTTTACAAATCCAATCTTGTACAATGAGAGAGATTATTTCTTTCTTCTCTTTATTGTCTGCTTTATGTGATTTACCAGCATATATTGATGTTGAATATATTTATTTGAATGTAATTCTCAGATGGCCTGCAGGCTACTATCTTGTTGCTGTTGCAAGCTATTATGCCTGTTCAGTGTTAAGTTGTTAACCAGTCCCATTAGCCTATCTTGGTTGTTACTGACAATTAATAATGTTTTTGTTTGATTAATGTCTGTTGATCATGTCTGTAATTCTCGTTTGGAGTTCCTTGAAACATTCACCAACTAGAGAAGAAAATAGTGAGACTGTTGGAATTTACACCTATTCAAAGGAATCTATGTTATAATGGCAATGCCTCCTAAACCTTTTGAAACCCATAACTACTTTATCCATCTCCTAGATGCAATCTTGACTCTATATTCCCCTCAGCATCAACATAGATTGGGGTGGAAGATTGCATTACCTAGTATACATGTATGATAGGCTTTGCTCTCTGCTCATTGAGATTAATTCTTTCTTCCAATGAACAGTTTGTTATAATTAGGTCGGTAAAATAGCCTTCCGAAGGAATTAGCATTTCAATATCCAATTTCTTTACATATAAGCATTTTATCAGCAAACAATTTGTTCATAAACCGCATTTCCTATAAGCATATGAACGTCTTTGCCTTCTCTGCCCTCAGGGTGAAAAAGTTTGTAAAGCCCATAGGTTCGTTATGATCAAGGCACCAAAATAACAAGGACCAATATACATAGACTTGGCATATGAGGGTCCCTTGATTAACATCGATGATCACTTGGACATGTAATAGGATTTCTATGTGAGGGTATTATACTAGCTTTTGTGCTTCTACAAAGTGTTGCCCTTATATGATAGGAAAGTGTGACAAATGAGATACATGTTCTGTAGAAGCTGCCACACTTCCAATTGAGATTGGACATAACCAACCCCATAGCAAAAACTTTTCTTCAAACATCTTTTGATTAACTCGATATTAAATGATAAGATGATGCTTTTTTTAATTCATTTACAATTGTACATCATTTTGCATTGTACAGTACATATTTCTCTCTTTTTCTTCTAACATTTATGTTTTTCTATTTACCTTGGCAATGCCTTCAGCAATCCCTTTAGGTAGAATGTTATTACCACAAAAACAATAAATGAGACAATAACTTCCATGTGAAAAAACTTCACAAATATGTAAAAGTGGTGTATATTTTTCCAATTGAGATTGGACATAACCAAACCCTTAGAAAAACTCCTGTTTGAGCATCCTTGATTGACTTGATATTAATATATGAGATGATGCCGTGTCATTTTGCATTGTACAGTACATGTTTCTCTCGTTTTTTTCTAACATTTGTGTTTTTCTACTTACCCTGGCAATGCCTTAAGCAAGCCACTTGTACACATCCAAAAGAACTAACAATTGCAAAATTAAGTAGTGAAACAAAGAAGAACCATTAAACAGAACAATCCCATTCAACATTTTAAAAGATTTACTCATACTGGCAATCTTACTCATACGGAAATAATGCTTCATTCTCCCAAATAGGATTGAAAAAAAATATATATTTCCTATATTTTGGCTTTCAATACAAGGCTGAATTCTGAATGATTTTCTAACTGATTATCAACATTTTGATTGCCATCTTTCTAATTAAGCTTCCTTGTGATAGGCCAAACTATTTTCAGTTGCTATATCTCAATGGGAAATGGGAAATTCAAAATTTCTGCTTCCATTTCTTTTAATGATTGTACCTATTTTACCGACTAACTAATAGATACACATCTTCGCAAGATCTACATGAGCAACCCGTCTGAATAGTAACTTTTATACCTGAGAGCCAACCTTTCAACTCAAAGCCACCCAAATTGCCTTCCGTTGACATTAAAGTATTTGGTGAGTGTTACCCTCTCTCAAGAGGTCCTCCAGTGGTGCCTGACCACTTTTTAAGCATCAAGTTCCCTAAAACAAAGACTGAAGAACTAAATTATTTGCTGACAAAATGCAGAGAGGGAAGGACCATTTACAGCAAACTCGGAGCCCATTCGAGTATTGTTTAAGATCAAACTGTTTTTTTCCAAATGACAGTACCAATTAAAGTATCTTCAATAGACAAATCAAAATGCTAGATAAGCCATTGTACAATGAAAACTTCCCTCGATAGAGGATTTAACCAGTGTACTATAACTGAAAAGATTACATTCCAGCGTAAAATTTCAGATTTTACCTATCCTTCCAATGAATGATGTGACTACGAGGGAAGCAAGATGATCGGCTGCTAATGCCAATGCTGCTGGAAATGCAATTTGTGCAATCCCCCGGCCAAGATTATCCGGTTTCAAAACACTCCTAAAAAAACAGAGTATCTCTTAAAGCAAGTCTCTAAGATTTTAAATATAGAACCGGCTAGAATTTAAAGTCACAATACAATCTAGTATCTGTAAATGATGTTCTACAAATGACATTCAGATTCCAAAGGGAACTTCTCAAAACTTGGTTAGAAATATATGCTCTACTGTCCAGATCTATTAAACTTGTATTTGACACAATAACAACTATGTAAGTGGAGGAAAACATTGAATGTTTCAGAAATTACTCACCTGCAATCCTGAAAGAAAATTCTAAGTGGGTTCCAGCGGTTCTTATGTGTTGATGGATATAGATTCACCTTTTCTGAATTCAATTCGAATGCCATTTTTCTTTTCTGGATATGGCGTGAGATTGCAAGAACAAATGTCAAAGATGAATAAACGAATATACTGGCTTCTGTTGTTTGTACATCAGCACGCCCTTGTACTGTTCAGATTGAACTCTGAGAACCCAAAAGAAACCTATATGTCTGATGAAAACCAAGTTCATAGATAATCTGAGCGCGTGTTTATCAGTAAGCAGCAATAGGAGAGATTAAATGACTCGACCTGCAGCAGCAATATCATCAATAAATAAGCCCAGGTCAGCATTGACATTAACTGCCCTTTATCTTCAGTACAAGGTGAATTCAAAACATATGCTTTAGCATTAGCAGTCATATACTGTTAAACATAACTCTATCACCGGATCAACCTGCAACAGTAAAAGCTGCTACAGATAAAGCCCATCAGTCAACAGCAAGAAAAAAGACCTGCAATTTTGCGACCCCATGGATGAAACAATGAATATCTTACAAAGTGTAAGTGAACCCCAAAGGCACAAATTCATGTCCACTCACTTTACAAGATCCCACAGACCGTCTACAAGGCACTACACTTGTAACCAAACACTTTCTCGTCATAGTTTGCAAGAAGTGGTCATATACAGGCCCCTAATGGCCTCCAGGATTCTCCGCTGACCTCGTCGCACTCTCTCATCCACACTGCATCTAAACGTGTGCCCGTATGTTTTACACACCACAGACCCATCACACGCGACTAAATTCAAGCAAACATTTACACATGTGCATGCACCTGTATGTGGGTACATTGTATGCAATCATGCAAACTCTTTAATTTACTTAAATGAAATGTATGTTTCATTGTGAGTTTCTTTGAAATCATACATCTATACTGGATACGTGGCTATATTTGGCCATATGTTGATGTTGGGTACATCCTTATGCTTGACATAGTAAAGCTAGCTTCTGAACGTGGTACACACAGTTGGGTATGTTTGAAATAGGCAAAGAATCTTCTTGACATGACATACAACAAACAAAAAGAAAATCTGTAATCCTAATGTGTTACCCTTGTGGAGCAATTACGGAAAGTACACTTATACTCCTACCACTCAGAATTCCTCTATGAGCATGCCCAAGATGAAGATGAAGCAAACATGCACGGGACTCTAAAAATGGAATGAGGTGATCTCTCATAAACACACAAAAATGGAAAAGATTCTCAAGCCTGGGATAGGCACTAAGTTATTCCATAAATATCTGCAGGTTATCATTCCACGGCTTATAACAGGCAAAAATGCGTTAAAGAAGAAAAAGCAACTTGTTTTGGGCTATATCAGTAATTGGCATTCCTGTAACAACCTGTGCAATTTCTTGTTCAATTGTTAAAACAAACCATATTCTATTTTATTGGACTAAACTGTAACAGGAAAGTGGGACCCCTTGTTTCGAACAACACTAACTCTTTCTCTTGTTCGCAAATTACCTGTCTGTACGCCATTTAATACCTACTGCAAAGAACAAAACTGTGGTATCGAACAGTGTAAATTTGTTCCTAATAGTTTGGAATGAATCTCTTATTCGAAGTTGGAATTTTTGATAGTAAGTAAATATTTATCTTTTGTAAAGTTCATTTTTAATATTTTTAAATTAAATTATTTTAAAAATATATATTATTAATTTAATAGGTTAATATTTTTTTGCCTCCTCAATATAATTAGTTAATATCTTTCAATTTTTTATTCCAATCTTCATGTAAAATGAGGAGACAATTTAATTTTTCAGCATACATGTTATAGAAACTTTATTTAATTATCAAATTCCTAATTAAATCTAATCCTCCCACTTGCGGGGGAATATTCCTCCTTTGCACATTCCTCCAAAAAGGGAATATTCTTATAGAATATTCCTTCTCCTTTGCACAATTAAATTTGGTTTTAATTAACTAAATATTTAATTTTCTTCACCCATGAGAATATTTTTTGAGAATATTCTCTTTCTTCACTCATTTGAAAAAGGGAATATTCCTTTTTGTAACAAACTCTCAACAAAACTTCTTGTGCAAGTTTTGAAAGTGTGTTTGTTTGGATGAATGTGAGCCCTTGATTGAATATCATCTTGTATCCTCAACCCTTGATGGGAATCCATGATCCATGTCTCCATCCTCCTTCCATTATGACTGTTGATTGATCCTTTTGATCTTGACCTTCAATTTTATATTGCCTATTCTATAAATAGAGCTTGCCTCTATTGAATAGGTATCCATTTTTTAATAGTAAACTTATGTTGCTAAAATAACTCTCATTTTGCGCTCACATTTCATGTTTTGAAAGCATTTTAGGTCATTTTACATGTATATTAGCTTAGGACATCCATTATTGGCTTCCATGGTAACTTAGTTGCATCTATTTAGCATATTTTGAAACTAGGGTTTTAATCTTTCACATCTTGTATACATTTAAAATAGCTTTGCATACACCCATATCGATTGAATCTAAGCATATATCATGTTAAAATAGATTTCATCATGTTAATTTAGCTTTTTAATCATGTTTTATCACACATATTTCATTGGTTTTGTCGATTCTCTTGAATAGAATCAATCAAAACAAGCTCATTACCCAAGGGATTAGGAAAGGGTCACCATTCCACATCAATACGACACCACTCCCCTAATAGGATAAGTTTCAATGGATTAGAATAGATGTTTTATGAAGCTTTCATATTTTAATACTTTAGTTTTAATGGATTCTTAGTTTAGTTTACATCTAATGATCTTATTGGGACTAATGCATAGTGGCTTAAATATGCTTTGAATCCTCATGGATCAAGTGTAGTTAGCCTATACTACATCATCGGTCACATTTTGGCACTAGAAGGAGGGCTTGAATTAATCAATTTAATAAATTTCTCTTTAGGTTTTCATTTTGCTTGTGTTTACAGGAACAACAATGCTATTGAAGATTCACCGACACATCTTGGACGCGTCACTATACGGTGATGCATTTGATTTTAAAAATGACACATGTTTAATTCAACAATGCATATTAAATTTTTTCAACGCACATTTAAATAGCGATGCTAAACTTATTTTTCATTGCGCCATAAATTTTTATTTAGCGACGCGATTGACGTCACTGTTTATTGCAAAGCAATGCCTTTGATTTTTTAATACAGTGACACACTCTTTATATGGTGATGTTATTGATAAAATCAACAACGCAATTGATTTTAGTGTCACGATTTATTGGTAAACAAAAACTAAACTTGAATTTTGACATGTGTTTTAATTTTTTAACTTCATTTGATCACTAACATGTCACTGACTTCTCATTTTTTTTTAGGCTAACTAGTTTTGTAGATTTGGACAATAAAATTAAAAGTGAAGGAGCATATCATCATTTCATTTTATAATTTTAACAAGTGTTTCAACACTTATGGGGCAATGATAACCCATTTATGATGCTTTATTTCACGTTTTAGGACCAAACTAGATTTCTTTTGGGTTTAAAATGAACATCAAATTGGTTAAAATTGAACCCTCACATCATTATGCTTGTTGGTTTAAAATTGAACAAAACAATCTCCACACTTCGTTTAGTGCTTAAAATGAATGCATTATGTTTTTCAAGGTTAAAATGAACATGTGTATGATTTGCTTGTGTATGCTTGTTGTGTGTATCCTCTCCCCTTGCGCTTCGTGTAATCTTGGGTGAAGAGAAACATGCAAGTATACATTTTCTTCTTGGAAGCACTTATCCTCTCCCCTTGTGCCTTTTGGAAATCTTGGGTGACAAAAATCATGTTACGCTTCAAACACGTGTTACCTTTAGAAGGGCCTACCTCCCAACTAGAGGGAATGACCCAAGCAATGCTTTCATTTCAATCTGCTATATAAATAATTGGTGGTGACTAAATTCATTAACTAGCCGGTTGTGGTTGTCCTATACCAAAGAATGTATCCCTTACAATCCTTGTGATGCATTAAAACCCTTAGATATTTCTAAGGGTCAAGAGGTCTCTTAATTAGGTGAACTGTTGTGTGTATAGCACCAGTTTATCTTGAATGCGATCATTAAAACCTTTGTTTGTAGTGGCTAACCAAGTCCAAATCTGAAACGTATTTTAAGGTAGTGCATTGGAATAGCATCGTTCCAAGAAGTTACTTACCATGTCCAGTTTTTGATTGAGGCAATGAAGCAAATAGGGAAGGGACTCTTTTGCTTGGCGTGTCAAGACATTACATTTCCTTGACAGCCTATTTTTCCATTTCACCTTCACAGATTAATCATCTCTTAGGGGATGATGGTAAGCCTACTAAGAAATATGTAACCACTCTTTAACACTTTTTTGGTTCCAAAACAATTACAAACAAACATCAACAAATCTTTTCAAAATTTCAAACCCTTTGGTCTAAGTATGGATACCCTTTGAAAGAACCTTGATATTGATGCTTGTCCTAAGGATTTATTCTTAGAGACTTCTAAATATTTTGGTTTATATCTCAATCCATACTTTCCAAAGTAAACCTAGGTAACTATGACCCTATCTTCATCCTTTTCACAAAATGGACCTTATGAGATGAATGATGCTTTTGACAGACATTTATTGTGAAACTTAAGAAATACAAGTGTTTGTGGTAAAAATAAACTCATTAAACAAGAAGAATTGACAAATTGAACCCCACATGACCATTTGGCATCCAATCACTTCGATTGAACAACCAAACCTTATGCCCGCTATCATTCAACCAAACTTTGAACTAATTAAAGGAGAACAAACAGAAATAATTAGTAGTTTGAGAAGCTTCACTTTTGAAACAAAGGAAACACCAATCTAGTGGAGAAACGCAGCATACATCTTAGATGAACAAGAGGAACAAGCCAATATTGTGGTCAAAAGGCCCATATTACCATCTCCCACATGGCAATAAATATACTCTTTTTTCACAATCTTGTGCTTCTCTAAATGATCTCTCACAAAATCAAAATTCCCAAGAGAAGGTCTACATGCTGCTACTTCAAACTTAGACATCATAGTGCAAAGTATATTTGGAGATGTATCTTAAGGAATCACCACAACCGAGATAGATCAATAAGGAAACATTTTCTATGCTATTTCATGGATGAACTAGATCTACACATTTCACAAGAACTACTTAATCATTGAGTCCTTAGGATTTGAACACTTTAGAGGTCTAGCATGTAGATCACCACCTTATTCTTGGAAAATAAAGGTTCACTATAGCTCAATATTTTGTCAAACATTTCATCCACCCCTTATCAAATTTCATCCTTCACTTCACCAAACTTTGCAAACTTTTGAACACACCAACACTTTGGAATTAGACATATATCAATCCAAAACCCTAACTTAGCTACTTTGTATGTGAAATGAATCATTTTCCATGCACTTAGTTAAGTTAGTTATCACTTTTGGACTAGTTTATCTTGAAGGTAACAAGTATGCCCTAAAGATTCACAAGTTCATAAAACATCTTCTATCCAAACATCAAACAATTAAACTTGTAAGTCAAAATTGTTGTTCTAAAACATTTTCAAAGATTAATCTCCACATAATTCACCTTATTTCATCTCCCATTATCATCATTGCTCCAAAAATACTTAGATCATCCCTTTTACCTAGATTTGAGTCAACTAGAGAGTTTAAACATTACAAATCTCAATAGAACTCTCCCATAGGTGACCCCCAATTTATAGTAAAGACAAGATCACAACACAAGAGAATCATGGAGAAAACCAATGTCACATTAACCTTGAGTGATCCCAATACTCAAGAATTTGATCCAAGAAGTCATGTTACCCCATCTCAACAACCCTCATCTTCATTAGAACCATATGAGATAGAAGACATCACAAACAACCCATTTGTACTAAGGAAGAAACCACATGGAGTACAAAGAAGAACATCAAGCCTTAGAAAATGTGGCTCCAATTTCCCCATCTTTTGTTCTGCAACCTTTGATGCAAGGCTTAACTTCATCCACCATTCAAACAAGTCCATCACTAGGGCTAAATCAAACATCCATTCCTATTATTGCAACTAGTCTTGCTAAGGACTTTGGTCACACTCTTCCATTGGAAAGCAACACACTTTTGGGTACCCTAAACACCAATCCATCTCAAAAAACCACTTGGACACCAACATTTGGCACTCCTACCATTCTTGAACACCCCTTACATCAAAATAACCCACTTACACTTCAAGAATCCACAATAATCTCAACATATTGAGGGCACCCATCCTCATATATCCCCACAAGTACCATAAGTGTGCCCAACATCACACAAGGTAGTATAGGCCAAGTGTCTCAAATGGACCAACAAGGGCATTCCAACACCCTAATGAAAAATCAACCCTTAATGCAAATAGGGACATCTTTATCCAACCCCCCAATTGGTTCATCCACACCATTGGTTTCACAAGACACATCCATCCCAACTATCACCAACCAAAATAAAAACAACCCCTTGGTCACAAACCCCATCAACCAAGGTACTACCTTGATCTCACCTCAAGTACAACAAGGGGATCCCCTACTCTTTGGCCAAGGGAACCCTTTTGATCAATTGCAAGGGTTGAGCATGTCATTTCCATCGCAATATCTAATGGCACCATCATCATCTTTCCCCTTGGTCCCCCATGTCATGCAAAATCAAATAGGACCTCAAACCTACATTCCTCCATCTCAATCAACCATCTTGCAAGGAATGTTAAACCAAGGGAACCTCCAACCTCTCATCAACAACCCACAACCCACACAAAATATCAACACCCAAAACCCATCACAAATGTCCCAACAACAAATTGATCCTACATTTCAAGCACATGCATTAGCTTTACAGCAAGCACAATAGGCTTATCAGCAAGCCAACCAACAATAGCAACAATAGCAAGCAGCCCTCGTAGCACAACAACAACAACAATAATAGCAAAAAGCCTTAGTAGCACAACAACAACAAGTAGCCCTCATAGTACAACAACAATAAGTAGCTCTAGTAGCACAACAATAGCAACAACAACAAGCCCTCACAGCCCAACAATAACATCAAGTAGCCTTAGCATCCCAACAACAATAGCAAGTGCAACAAACAGCCCTAGTGGCCCAACAACAATAGCAAGCTCGACAGTATGCCGAACAACAATTACTCACACAACAACAATAGTAAAGGGTTTATACTATAACCCTCAACAAAACATCGTCAACCAAACACGTTAGGGACATATACGCCTCCACCACAATCACCTTCACAATATCCTACACCACCATACACACCATACAACACCCCATCATATCAGAATCCCACATACAATCCATCCACCATCCCACAATATGCAACATATGTTCCTCCACCAAATCCCCAAGATGATGTAGCATTGCAACTTAAGGTGTTAACACAAGAAATGCAAGATATCCAGATGGAAAAAATGAAGAAGCCCCATACACAACAAAACCTATGCCCATATCCCTTCAACTAAAACAACACAATGGTACCATTCCCTCCTAGTTTTGAGGTCCCCAAATTTGATAAAAACAAAGAGAGAGTAAGTCCTATGGACCATATCAAAGAGTTTAACGTCATGTATATGGAGGTAACCTACAATGAATCCTATTTGATGCACCTACTTCCACAAAGCTTGATAGGACCATCCATCAATTGTTTTTCTCAATTTCCTCAAGGTATCAAAACCTTCCAAGAAATCATTGACAAATTCATAGATCACTTCTTTAACCTTAACATGGGTGTAAGGTTAGAAGAGTTGTATACTCTCAAATAAAACAAAGGAGAATCTTTCACCAATTACTTGCAACGATGGAGGCAAAGAGATAGCAAGAGCAAATGGCCCATTCTCAATGAACAACAAGTAGGGATTTACTATAGTGAATGTAGATCCAGATCTATCTTTCCACTTGAAGATGTAGTGCATTACCTCTTACAATGAGCTTGTCCCTAGAGCCCTTAACATTGAGAGATCTTTAATCTCACAGGGAGATACTCAAGCCTACAAGGACAACTGCCCATCAACAAGTTCAAATGATAAGCCTCATGTCTGGGCTAAGAAAAAGAACTGTGACGAATGATGGCATGGTAGATGCTAAGGTGGTCCTAAGTTATCCTAGGCCAAACAACAATCAAATAGCTAACATTCAACTAGTTGTGCAACAAACTACACCATCACAAAACAATCAGGTCAATAACACTAAAACACAACAATGAACCCCTCACATGAACAACTATCCAAAACATAAATACACACAGTTGTCGGAACCTATTGAAACCATCATGAAGAAATTTGTAGAGTCAAACTTAATAACGCTTCCCAATTTTGAAAACTACCAAGAATCATACAATAAACCACCCTAGTACAATGAAAAGGATCTTTGTGACTTTCACAAAATCAAAGGACACAAAACATCAAATTGCATGAGGCTCAAAAATGTTATCCAAGATCTTATCGAGAATGGAGACATATCCATTGAGGTACCATCCAGCAACTAGGATCTTAAGATATACAAGAACCCCATGTCAAATCATAGCAAAGGAAAGAACAATGGAAAAGGTAAGGATTACACAAATGTGAAGCATACTTATTCCAATGTAGTTGCTTCTTGTGATAGTATCATCGTCGTCGTCACCATCAAAGGGCCTAGTGTAGAGTGTGGAGTCACCACCCAATGTGGAAAAGTCACCATCCAAGGATTCCTATCTCAATCTAGGGCACAACCTACTTTTCCAACATCAAGTCCTAGCAAGTATAGTCTCCTAGATTAGCTTAAGAAGACCCCCACATAGATTTCTATCTTGGAACTATTGAGGACATCCCCTGCACATGGGGAAATCTTAGAGAAGGCTTTATCTTCATCATCTATCCATGAAGATATTGATACAAAACAATTTCAAGCCATGGTAGGATATATCACCAATCATTTTCTCACTTTCTTGGAACAAGGCCTACCATTGTAGCTATCTCATAACCGTGCTTTACACCTTGAGGTCATTGTTCATAAGAACAAGGTTAACAGAGTCTTAGTAGATGGAGGTGTTGGTCTAAAACATTTTCACCCTTTAGTTGATTAAAAACTTGGGCTATTCAAAATATGCTATTGAGAAAGCAAAGAGTACAACCACCAAAGCATATGATGATCAAGAACAAGTATCGTAGGGCATAATCACACTACCCATCCAAGTGGGACCCGTCATTATAGAAACTACATGCCAAGTGTTAGACCTTGATCTTCCCTACAACATCCTACTTGGTTGACCATGGATCCATGCCCTAAAAGTTGTAGCTTCAACCTACCACCAATGTGTCAAGTTCCCTTTTGAGGACAGAGAAGTAACCATACATGGGGATCCTGAGACCTTTTACTACTACAAGAATCTTGCGGCGAAGTTTTACAAAATACCTCAAATCCTTAAAAATTATGAAGGGCCTACACCATCCTCCTAATTTGTTGACCCATCATCCCTTGCATTTACCTCAGAAACAAAAACACCCATTGCGTAAAACATTCCCAACATCAAAGTATTAATCCAAGATGATGGTTGTGGAAGCTATAAACTAACGAAGGATACTTTTGTGTTTGGGGAGCTACCTCTTTCTCCCAAATCTCATGGGAGACCCACACCTAGCAACAAAGTCCCTGAAACAATAAAGATGGCAACTACTACCTTCACCAAGTGGGGGGGTTTGAACAAAGAATATGTCAATGAGGAGGATATCTCCAAGTTGCTCTATCAAGATGATCGACCTGTCCCTATTCTTCCCATGGAAGATGACAACAAAGGTTTGCATCTAATGAAGGGATGGGGATACAACAAAAATGAGAAAATAGGACAAAATGACATCAGTTCGCTAGAGCCCATTGTTCCTGAGAAACATACAAAGAATCTTGGCCTAGGATGTACTACTAGCAATTTTACCCTTCTTGGCAAAGATACTTCCACAAAACGGACCGTTGAGTCTTCCTCTTGGTTACCAACATTGTGTGATACTACCCTTGATGACTTCCCCCTTGATGTTTTTGACCTATTTGAGAATAACTCTCTTTTCATGATATCCACAACATCTTTTGCCCCAAATGACCAAGCCACTAAAATAAGCCTAGTATACCCCCAACTCATTAACTAGGACCAACAAGGACCACCAATTCTAGATTTGTTCAAAAACGATGAAGCAATCTCATAATTCACAGGACTCCATGACAACTTACCATGGGTAGATCACAAAGCTAGTTTTGATATAGAACTAGACACAGGGGTATACTATGGGGAGAAAATTGAATACTTTAGTCACAAAATGGACAACATGCAAATAGCATGCATATCTTTGAGTGAAAACCACACTATGGCACTTTTTTATCCTAAAATAATAAAAATAAAGGACACATCTGAAGGTGAAAACCTCTCTAAGGCACCCAAGGATGAGGGATTCAATCTACCCCTTAGTGCAATGTTAGCAGAAAATGCCACTCCAATAAATTTTGGAACCAATGAAGCACCCAAGATAACATTTTATGTTGAATCCTTGTTGGATGAAGAACAAAAAAACCTAGCAACATTCTTGAAAGAGTGAAGAGCTAACTTTGCATGGTCATACAAAGCTATGTTAGGGCTCGATCCAAAAGTGGTTGTGCATCACTTAGCATTATATCTCAAATCCAAACCAATGAAGCGAAAGTTGAGAAAGATGCACCCTCAAATAGCACTCTTAGTGAAACTTGAGTTACAAAAGCTTCTTGGCGTTGGAATCATTTGACCGATAGATTATCCTGAGTGGGTTTCCAACCTAGTACCAGTCTCAAAACCCACTAGAGGCATCAAAATATATATGGATTTCAGAGACTTGAACAAGGTATTCCTGAAGGATGATTTCCCTCTTCCTAACATCAATATCATTGTGGATTTAACAACTAGGCATGAAACGTTGTCACTCATGGATGGTTTTTTAGGCTATAATCAAATCATGACTGCTAAGGAGGATCAACAAAAAACTGCATTCATTTTCCCATGGGGAAAATATTGTTGGAACATGATGCTATTTGGGCTGAAGGATACAGGAGCAACCTATCAAAGAGAAATGACCCTCATCTTTCAAAACATCATCCACAAAATAGTCGAAGCCTGTGGATGATATTTTGGCCAAGTCAAAGAAAAGGGGTGGAAACATAGAAGTCCTAGAACCCATCTTCAATAGGCTTGAAGAGTATAAAGTACAAAAAAATCCAAAAAAATGTTTCTTCGGGGTTACATTAGGGAAACTTCTTGTCTACATCATCTCACAAAGAGGGATAGAAATTGATCCAGCAAAATTGAAAGCCATCCTAGACATGGAACCACCACAAACACTGAAACAAATGAAAGGACCACAAGGAAGGTTGCATTGCATCAAAAGGTTCATAGCGCAATTATTAGACAAAATTCACCCTTTCTCACATCTTCTCCATAAAGGAATAACTTACAAGTGGGATGATAAGTGTGATAAAAAATTCCAAAAAATCAAGGACTACCGATTGACACCTCTAATGCTCATTCTTCCAATACCAAACAATCCATTAATCATGTATATCTCAACCACATCAGTAACATTAGGTGCTCTTTTAGCACAACATGATGAAAACAAAAAGGAAAGAGTTACCTATTACATCAATAGGACCTTGGTGTGATATGAAATAAAATTTTCATCCATTGAGAAATCATGCTTAGTGGTGGTTTTTGCTTCACAAAAGTTTGGACTTACATGATATCGCATCAAATCAAGCTTATTACAAAGATCGACCCATTAAAATACCTATTATCCAAAGCAACTCTCTCTAGATGAATGGCTGGAAATGGGTGATGATCTTGACTGAATTTGACATAGAGTACATGGAGTGCAAGGAAATCAAAGAACAAGTGATCACAGGCCAACTAGCAGAAGCACCTATCTATGCAGAAAACCCTTTGATATCTGAATTTCTGGATGAATCAATATTCCTTGTCAATACAATAGATCAGTGGAAAATATATTTTGATGGATCATTTGCCCAACATGGATCAAGGGTGAGTATTCTTTTTACCAACCCTCAAGGTGATTGCATTCCAAAGTCATACAAGCTATCATTTCCATGTACTAACAACATTGTGGAGTATGAATCCCTAATAATAGGTCTAAGGATAGTAGTTCAATGGTAGATACAAGAGATGAAGGTCTATGGAGATTCACAACTGGTTATCAACCAAGTCAATGATGACTACCAAACCAAGGATGATAAACTCACTCCTTACAAGAAGATGGTAGAAAGTCTCAAGGAATTTTTCATAGATATAACTTTTGAGCAGATTCCTCACATGAACAACTGAGTAGTAGATTTCATGGCAACAATTGGATCATTATTAGAATGACCTTTAATGTGAATTCTTGGTAGAACAACTTCTTGTACCAATATTTGAAATCCCTGAATCTAAATTTGTGTGTGCCATCATTGGTCTTGGTTCCCTGAGGTATCATGATATATTCACCTACCTTAGTAGAGGAACCATCCCATTTGATATCACCTCCAATCTTAAAAAAATAGTTGTTAAAAAGGCATCTTGATTCGTGATGTTAGGTGATACCTTATATCGCCAAAGCATCAAGGGGACATTACAGTAATGTCTTAACGAAGATGAAGCCTTGATTGCTTTAACTAAAGTACACGATCGCATATGCAGTTCCCATTATAGTGGTATGACTTTAGCTAAGAAACTATTGGGGATGAGGTACTACTAGCCAACCATGGAAACAAAAGCCCATCAGTATGTGAAGTGTGTCTAGTGTTAGCAACATGGAGATCTTATTCATGCTTCAACTTAGGAATTGGAACCAATGGTCACACCTTGGCCTGTCTCGCAATGGGGACTTGACCTCATAGTAAAAGTTACTCCCACCTCATCTAATGGACACAATTTCATCATCACAACCATTGAGTACTTTACCAAGTGGGTCGAAGCCATTCCAATGACCTACATAACGAGGAAGCAAATTTCCAAATTTATCTTGAATTACCTTATATGTCATTATGGTGTTCGACAAGCCCTTATTTATGATAATGGAACACCCTTCAAGAATCAGGATGTGAAAGAGCTATGTCAAATATTCAACATCCAACATTAGTTCTCTACCCCATATTACCCACAGGGCAATGGTCAAGCTGAGGCTACAAATAAAACCATTGTGAAAATCCTAAAGAAAATAGTTAATGAAGTTGGTCTTGACTGACATATGTAGTTAAATCCATCCCTCTAGGCGTATCGAACCAGTATTTGCATGCCTATAGGTGCAAGCTCGTTCTCCTTGGTTTACGGATCAAAAGCCATCCTACCTATCAAGGGCAAGCTTCCCTCGTTGTGAGTTTCACTACATAATCTAATCACTGATGAAGAATGCAAAGTATCTTGACTAAATGAGCTAGAATTTTTAGAGGAGTGTCACCTTGACATCCTTAATCACTTGAAAGTGTACCAAAACTGACTAAAATAGAGCTATAACAAGAAGATCAAGATTCGGTCTTTCCAAGTATAGGATCTTGTCCTAAAACAGAATTAGAAAAATCTTCCAAATTAGTACAGTAAAGGAAAGTTTGAGCCTAACTAGCTAGGTCCCTTTATTGTCACAACAAGCTATGGATCAGGAGCATATCAATTATCAACACCTGAAGGTGAACCCTTGCAAGAACCAACCAATAGTCTACATCTTAAAAAAAATTATGCTTAGACTTAAAGGGTGTAAATCTAAAAAAACACAAAAAAATCAAAAAATGATCAAAATCCAAAAAAAAATGAGAAAAAGGATTGAAAACAGTAAAAAAAAATGTCCTTTAGTGAAAACCACTTTGATGGTGTTTTAAGAAAGTACCCAAGTGAAAACCTAGAAAACAAGCACCTTTATCTATCTTTGGCTCATTAACCTATCATTCTTTGCATCACACCCATCCATCACCCATCTACATTTGTATCATAGCTTGATATTGTTAAGTATTGTATCCCCTTTTGTACTACTTGGCATATTCCTAAGGTTAGCTTGTCCTACCTATATTGAGGTATTCTATTGCATCACGTTGGGGGAAATCCATTATGGATCAGATCGGATTCTTGTATATATTAAGGTTATTGGAAATCTATCAAAAATCCAAAAACATTCAAAAATTGTAAAGTCAAAATCTAAAACATCCAAAACACATAAAAATCCCTAAAAAGGTTAAAACATTTAAAATCCAAAAATAGTACCATGTTGAACTACGTGGTCTTTGCGTGTATAACGTAGGCAAGGCTAATATTTGATCAATCCTCGAGGCCCCTAGTATAGTCTTTTAGGTTAGGTTCTTGGTTGGAAATCTCAGAAAACCCCTAAACATTCAGAAAACCGAGAAAAATCCTAAACATTTGAAAACTCAGAAAAACCTAAAACATTTGAAAATTTTGAAGACCCCAAAAACATTAGAAAACCTTGGAGAAAATCCTAAATAGCCTCAAATAACCAAAAACCAAAACATTCATATAAACATCCAAAACAACCAAAAATAGTCTCAAAACATTTTCAGAATACCAAAAACATTGAAATATTTGGAAAACCCAAAAACATCCATCCCATTTTGCTTGCACCTACAATAAACCTTCATCCATAATAAATCAAGCATCATCTTCAAACTTGGTAAAACAAGTAGAAAAAAAGTATCACAAGTCGTAAAGTGAGAACCTAAGTGTTAAAATATAAAGTCTAGACCATAAGTATGTGAGTCAATAGAGTTTGTATCAACGACTTATCACACACCTCATCCTAATCAAACCATTTGATAGCATGTCCTTATGTATCCTTCCTGTGATGGACATCAACATCAGAAATCACCTTAGCTATATTAAACTGGCAAGAGATATAGATAACATTGATTGTTTGTCTTTTGTATTTTCTTATGATTTATCTTAATGACCCATTCCAAGGACCTATCAATGATATCTAAACAATTTAGAGAGAAAGGAATTGGGAATTGCTCATTATCTTTTGTTTGTTGTACTTGTGGGTATTCTTGTAAAAATAGTCTTGGCACATACTTGCTTAGTTATGTGTAGGGAGGTTGTTTGGAGTAGGTTGTTGTCTATTGCATATTCTTTGGTTTGATATATTATAAACTTCTAAGCTACATTCCAACATGGATTTTGTATGTCAAGGTGTGAACAAGAACTATCCTATTTGTTTGTAGAGTCAAATTCCATTATCACTAGATACAATGCCATCCTGGTTATCAATATCAAGATGCATATGTGTCTGTGTTATATCAAACATAAGGAATGACAAAAAGTCCCAATCCCAAATATGAGAAAAATCATCATCATCTCTCTCACCACCATATCTAATAAAGTCTCAGTGGATCATGGACTTGTTAGACTTATTGAATCAATCTTCAAAATTGATGGTCACATCATCTTATTTCTTCTATCTTCTTTCCATGCTAACATGGTATCATGATAGTCAACAAAAACATCATCATGCATCCATCTTGTGTCCACAAAAGCATTAGCATACATATATCTTGCATTTTCACAACATATCATAATAATGGCAAGCATAATCTATTGTATCATCATCATCATCTAAGTTGTTTTGAGTAATATGGATTTTTTATTCTAAGCATCTTAGTACATTGCATTATCATTCATCGCATCCATATCATCATCATTCATAAACATCCATACATGCATCATCATGACATCATAAATTACATTGAAATATACACACAAAAAAATGCATCCATCCACACATCCTGCATAAGCATATTGTCTACATATCATAACATCCATCCCATAACATATCATAAAAAGAAACTAAAAAAGGTTACACATCCATTGCATTATATTGCATCCATCTCATCAACATCGCATATCACACACATTACATCATAGGTCATCAAAAAATATCGCATAAACATAAATAAAATAAGTGCATCCATCACATTGCATCCATACATAATTATAACATCATATCATATCATATGCATCCATACATTCATAAAGCATGGAATAAAGGATATCACATATCGAATCTAGATCATCTCATATATACATATATATATATATATATATATATATATATATATATATATATATATATATATATATATATATATATATCAAAAATGACTGTCATGGTACAATATTGGAATTAGTGTATGTATATCAATTAAAAGTACAATATCCACGAGGCTATCAAAAATGAGCTCGTGAACATATATCTGTATAAATAATCGGGAAAACAATCAAAAAGTTTCTACAAAATGGCTAGCCCTAGTGGTTGCTCGACTCACCCCTAACTGATGGTTGATCCTCAACTCTAGGTGGTGCTCTACTTTGCTATGAAAAATTAGGCTACCTCATTGCCTGAGGAACATCATGATGATAATGCATGCAGTAATAAGCAGCCTCAATAATTTCCTCTCTATACAATCATACGAAAATTGTTTGTCCCTACGAGGTAGTTATCATCGCCTCAAGTTGTTGCCTCTGCCCAATCTCCTGGGCCAGCGATAAGTCCAGTTGTTGCCACAACTAAACCTCATGGTCTCTTTGCATTGTCATGTCCTATAGTTTTTGTTGCAATTGATCCCTCTCTACTTGTAGTTGATCTCTCTCAGCTATGAGGGCCTATATCCAAGCTTGAACCTATGCATCTAGCTGTAGGGGTGGAGGAGGTGGTGGTAACCCTAGAACCTATCTGTCATGCCCATCTTGCTACCCTGGGTCCTAATGACCTTGATTCGACTATTGTTGTTGGTGCCCATCCCCTAACACCTATGCCATGTCCTGCCCTTGGCCTTGGCCCCCATCCCTGCCTCCATCCCGGCCCCCATCTCAGCCTCTGCCTTCGAGGTATCCCACACAAGATCTATCAGGTGAGTAGGTGGCCTGAACCATGCATCATAACTTGGGGTGGTCCCTACATCTAGAATACCCTGATCATAAGCCTAAGAGTGGGCAACAACTTGTCTAAAGTCTTTGACTGCCACTACGGGGTCAATCTATGCTCCTCACTGCACCTCCTTCTAAGACCTCACAAAAATTGTTGTATAATCCTATCGAGTTACTTCTTGTACCTCCCCAAACTATTGAGCAACACAGTCTGGGAGGTACCACTCTATCATTATGTGCTCTCTCCCCTACATATAGCAAGTCTACCGAGCAAAATACAGCTATTTTTGATTGACATACCAAGGTGGAGCTTGAAGCCATGGCCTCCTTAAAAAAAAACCATGTCATTGATGAAACGTCGCCAATGGTAAACCTGTAGGGCCCGTGTTTTGAAGAGTCATCGACACATTATACCTGAATACGATGGGCTCATCCTCATGAATTTCTTCCAAAACCACTAAGGGCCTCAAAATTACAATATGCTCATAAGCCCATATATGGAGCAGTGTAACACCTGCTCCTATACTCTTTCCCTCATAGTACATTACTCGATCCATGTGCTACAAGGAAGCAAGAAGAACTAGACCCTATGCGTACATCATAGTCCTCCTAATCATCCCCTCCCATGTCACATCCCAACCAAGTCTGAAGCCTCTACTCCATCGGTTAGGGGCAATAATGCCAAAAAATCAATGTCGCCACAAACAATCTGAAGATGGGCACCTACCCACGGTATAGATCAAGGTCTATTTGGGAGCTCACCAAGATAATTTTCTATCTATGTAAAAGGGAGGAACAAGTATCTCTCTCGACATCTGTGTCATATATGACATGCTCTCCATGGATCGACAATCACAATATGTGCCACACATCCTCCAATGTAATGGTGACCTCACAGGTAGGTAGGTGAAACGAAGAGGTTTCATTGTGCCACCTCTCAATCAATGTCATCATCATGGCAAGGTGGGTCCAGACCTCAAGTAAGAAAGTGATGAATCCTAACCCCAACATACCCAATCACTCCACGTCATCATCATCAAAATCTCTTGCTCCTACCAAAATATCAAAATAATGCTCTCACAACATCAATGGTAGATCCTCCTGTACACATCGTACACATAGAGTCAATTTTCCAAAAAGTCAAAAAAGTGATCAAAATATGAGACTTTTCACCCTAAAACCTCAATTGCATCATTGAAATCAATAGTATCACTCTTTTAAAGGTGTGTCATTGTATACATTTTGAGGGTGCATCGCCAATTTAGTGACGCACGTTGCTATGCTCAATAGCAAATTGACATTCTTATGCATCACTATATCTAAAAATATGGGTGTGTTGCTATTTGAAAAGTGTGTCACCCATCGCCAGCAAGTGATGCTAAACCTAAAAAGCCTATGTGTCACTATATCAAACTCGTGACACCCTAATCAAAAGCATCACCAAAGCAAAAAATGGAGGTGCGCTAGTAAATGGTAAGTGTGTTGCTAAAAAATCAATAGCCTAATATGATATACTAACATCACTTCATCCTAAAACCCATCCTCTTTTTGCTTAATTGATTAAATTAGCCTACCTATTTAATTAATCGTGTCATTTTCAACTATTAACCTAATTAGGTGAATTCATCCCCTTTCATGCTAACATTTTGTCTTGTTAAATTGGATAAATCAAAATATCTAATTTAATATGTGAGTCCTCTTATTTAATTAAATAACCCTAGAAGTTATTTAATTAAATACCATAACACCTTCCCCTTTTTCATTAAATCATTCATTAAATGAATATCATATAATTCCCCTAATTTGCATACTTCCAACTTTATTTAATTATCAAATTACTAATTAAATCTAATCTTCCCACATGCAAGGGAATATTCCTCCTTTACACATTCCTCCAAAAATGGAATATTCTTATGGAACATTCCTTCTCCTTTGCACAATTAATTTTGGTTTTAATTAACTAAATATCTAATTTTCGTCACCCATGAGAATATTCTCTTTCTTCACTCATTTGAAAAAGGAAATATTCCTTTTTGTAACAAACTCTCAACAAAGCTTCTTGTGAAAGTTTTGAAAGTGTATTTGTTTGGATGAATGTGAGCCCTTGATTGAATATCATCTTGCATCCTCAACCCTTGATGGGAATCCATGATCCATGCCTCCATCTTCCTTCCATTCTGATCATTGTTTGATCCTTTTGATTTTGACCATCAATTTCATTTTGCTTATTCTATAAATAGAGTTTGCCTCTATTGAATAGGGATCCATCTTTTAATAGTAAACGTATGATGTTAAAATCACTCTTGTATTGCACTCACATTTTATGTATTAAAAGCATTTTAGGTCATTTTACATGCATATTAGCTTAGGACATCCATTAATGGCTTCCATGGTAACTTAGTTGCATCCATTTAGCATATTTGAAACTAGGGTTTTAATATTTCGCATCTTGCATGCATTTAGAATAGCTTTTCATACACCCATATCAATTGAATCTTAGCATATATCATATTAATTTATCTTTTTAATCACGTTTTATTGCACATCTTTCTTTTTTTTCATTGATTCTCTTCAATAGAATCAGTTGAAACAAGCTCATTATCCAAGGGATTGGGAAAGGGTCACCATTCCACATCAATGCAACACCACTCCCCCAATAGGATAAGTTCCAATGGATTAGAATAGATGTTTTATGAAGCTTTTGTATTTTAATATGTTAGTTTTAATGGATTCTTAGTTTAGTTTACATTGAATGATCTTATTAGGACTGATGCATAGTGGCTTAAATACACTTTGAATCCTCATGGATCAAGTGTAGTTAGCCTATACTATGTCATCGGTCACAAGTATTACAACAATCATGTGTTGGTTTGCAATTTCATGGAAAATGTGGGTGTCGCTCCCTTTTCTCGATTCTTGGGTGTGCAAGACTTGGAACCTAGAAGGGGATTTTGATCTAATGTTGGCAACCAACAATTTCTTCATGGTGGATTTTTCCTGTGTTGCTAATAGAAATTGAACTTCTGAAGGTGGGCCTTAATTTTACAATCAGGTGGGCCTCTTTATTAAACCTTGGCATGTGGGATTCAACTCTGCTAAGGAACTCCCTTCAAGGGTTCTGATTTGGGTGTGTCTCCCACGTTTGTCTTTAGAATGTTAGCGAAGTGACATATTGCAGATAATTTCTCTCATGATTGGTAAACCCATTGGGCCTTCACAACAAACACAATCTAAACGAGTCCTTTCCTTTTCTCATGTGTGCATTGAAATTGATTTGAAAAAACCGTTGTCAAGTTCAATTAACATGAGTATTGAGACAATCTCTTGGACTCAATAGTTGGATTATGAGGCACTTTCCTTTCGATGTTTTTTATGTCATGAATATGGTCACCTTCAGTAGAAGTGCCTCAAAGTTGTTAATTTTACGAGTATAAGTAATGCTTCATCTTAGTCTTCTCAAAAGTTGGACATAGGTAAAGCTCCCATGCAGGGGGTGGTGGCGGAAAAGGATGGTTTTGTTCCTATCAAATCTCGCAACAGAAATAGAGGTCAAAAGAGGACACTCAAGGAAGAGGAGAAATTTAACAAGTTTGATGCCTTGGTGGACTTGATTCAAGAGGAGGGAGTTCCTCTTGATATGTTGGTAGTGGATGGCTCCATAGCTAAGAAGCTCATTGAGAATCAACCAATTTCTCTCTGCAATCCCACTCTAATGGAGGGTTTATCAATTCAGATGGATATAGGCATTCCTCCCTTAATTTATGTGCTTGGGGAGAACAATTTGGTGCCAAAGATTATTATGGGGTCTAGGATTCCTGATTTTGGACCAATAATTGAGAAGGGTGTATAAGAGCCTGGTAAAAGCATGTCATCCTCTCCTTCTTTGGGCCTATAGAAAAAATCATTGAAAAAGGGGATCCCTAAGAGTCCCCTTAAAGCAAGTAGGAAGAAAGATTAGGAAAAATTAAAGTTAATTGATGAAATGTTGGTGGAGTCTGATTCGATGATGACTATTTATTCTCACTTCTCCCAACCTCAGCGATGATTTTGTTATCATGGAATGTGAGGGGTATGAATAGCATACCTATACAAAAGGGTATTTGAGAATTAATTTGTGTTCACTCTCTTGATATGGTTTTCCTCCAGTAGACTAATTTGTTTGTTGAAAGTATCTTGAACTTGGCTTCCAAGATCTAGGGTAGAGGCATGTGCTAGTGCGTTGAAGTGTTGGATAGCTTTGGGGGACTTGCTTGTTTATGGGATCCATGCAGGTTTATTCATACTTGGTGGCTCTCTTGAGTGCTACCACAATAGTGGTTTACAATTTCTGGGAGGAACTGATTTTTGCTGAAATCACATATTTTTAGAAAATATAATGATTTAAGCATTGAAAAGTTCCATTTAAAGAATTCCAATTGAAGAGGTCTTGATCAATCTACCTTAAATCAAACCCCCTTGGATAGAACCCCGCTAGTTTTAAACCATACCTATAACAGAGTCTCCTTTACACCTATCAAAATGCTGATAAAAAACCACTTTTGATTTACCTTTTGGGGGATCAAATGAATTCATTTAAAATTTATTTTTTGCAAGTATGCAGTCCTTATTATAAGATTCCCAAAAAGTATAATTTTAAATAAATTTGATTTGATTATTATTTTATTTTTTATTTCTGTGAATGTAGGTTTTTCACGAAAATCAAGCTCTCATTTGCACATGTGGAAAAATAGCATATTATTAAAAAAAATTAAAAATATTAGTGCACTAGATATTGAAGTCCTCGATCCAACAAAGAAAAAAAAAATAGAATTTCAATACATACAAAAAAAGTTACGCATTATACAGTCGTGGTATGTCTAAATTATAATTGGTTTGAATTCAAAACTTGATTAAAGAAAAACTATTCAATAAAAAACTATCTAACCAAGTGGAAGCACTAGATATCAAAGTTTCAAATCTAAATTTGGAAGAATTATAATTTTATCCTTCATGGAAAAGAATTTATGCGTTATACGGTGATTGCCACTTTTTAAAAATATTGTTTTCTAAAAAAAACTAGTTTTCGAGGGAGATGGAAAATGAAGTGCAATCTGATTCCAAATTTTTTGAAAAAAACATATTTAGAATCTATAGACAAAATGTCATGAAACTCTAGTTTGTATCATCTTCAAATTCCTCATGGTTTAGCTACTGTAGGTGCCTGAAAGTGAAGATTTAGTTAAAAAAAATATTTCAGTGTCCAGTTTGGCCATAAATTGTAAACCACTATTGTGGGATCACCCAATATTGCAAGTACTCTATTTCTCCGGTTGCTTCTAATCTAGCATTAGGTGAGAGAATCCTTTTCTCTAACATATATGCTCCTACTAACGTCCTTGATAAGATGAATTTGTGGTTGCATGTTAGATACCTTTATTCTTCGGAGCCTTTTCTTCCTTAGATTCTATCAAGTGATTTTTATGCTATCTCCTCTTTAGAGGAGAAAAGGGGTGGTACATTCTGTTTGGACCCCTCCTTAGATCTCCTTAGAGACAATGTGGTGTGTTTGAATTTGTTGGATATCAAACCCATGAATGGTATGTTTACTTAGAACAATAGAAGGAGTAGGGATGTTCCCATTTTAGAAAGGTTAGACAATTTCTTGGTGTCCAACTTTTGGGTTGGTGATAGATGGATGACTAGTTTTAATATTTTAGATTGGTGGGACTGTTTGGCCAATCAAATTATCCACTTGCTTGTCTAGATACTCTAAAAATTAGTCCTTTTGATTTCAACTCATGTGGCTTCGGGATGTGTCTCTTCATGATCTAGTTCTAGGTTGGTGGAGTGCAGGAAAACTGAATTTTGAGACTACTATGTATTCCTTTTCCAAGAGGCTTCAATTCATCAAGTATAAGTTAAAATTTTGGAATAGATACCACCTTGGCAATATGTTCCAAGCTAAAAGGGTTGCTCAAGAGTATTTGAACTCCATTACTCATCAGATCTGGGATCAAGGACTCACTAATGATTTGAGTAGGGAGGAAGCGTTGGTAGTGAAGGATGTGGAGGAATGGGAACTTTGAGAGGAAATATTCTAGAAATAGAAGTCTTGAATTGATTGCCTCCAGGAAGGTGGTAGGAATACTTATTTCTTTCATAATCCAATCAAGGATAGAAGGCAGGATAACATCATTTCTTCTCTTAAATCTCAAGAGGGGAAGCATCTTTACTCCACTATTGAGATTTCAAAAGAGGCTATCTGGTTTTTCTCTCCTTTGTTTTCTAAGGATTCCCCTGCCAGAGAGGAGGAGGCTTCAATTTTAGCTTTCATCCCTTCTATGGTGACCAGTGAAATGAATGATTCTGTTCTCAAACTGATCTCTTTGACTGAGCTGGAGGATATAGTGTTTAAAATGAAGAAATGAAAAACTCCTGACGCTGATCGGTTTTCAATTGAGTTCTTTCAAGAGTTTTGTGGGGTTATTAAGCTTGACCTTCTTGAGGTTGTCTATGAGTCTCAAAAGAACAAGCAAAAGCTATGAGCTATGAATGCCACTTTTCTGGCTCTTATCCCTAAGTGGGAAGGGGCTTACCCTTAATCTTTTTAGACCTATTTCCCTATGCAATGTGGTGTATAAAATAATTACTAAGTTGATTGTTGAACATCTAAAGTTATGGTTGGGCAAGTTGATTTTTCAAGAGTAGGATAGATTTGTGGTTGTGAAGCATATTCTTGATGGTGTGGTTATTGTGGATGATACTTTGCATTCCATGGCTTCCTCTAGGGAGAAGGCTATGTTTATTAAGTTGGACATGGCCAAAGCTTATGATTGTGTCAAATGGGATTTTCTTTCTAAGATTTTGAGGGTATTTGGGTTTGACAGTACTTGGATTGAGTGGGTTATGAGTTGCATCACTTCCTCTTCCTTCTCTATGTTGGTCAATGGGGAGCCTTCATAGCTTTTTGGGGCTTCCAGAAGTGTGTGACAAGGGGATCCTTTATCCCCATATTTATTCATCTTGATGGTTGAGGGGCTTGGGAGATTTATAAGATCCCATGTGGAGCTTGGTCTCATTCAAGGTTGACATTGGGGTAATAATTTTCCCTCTCAATCTCACATGTATTTTGTGGATGACATGGCTTTGATGGGCTTAGCTAGAGTGGATGAAGCGATCAATTTGAGGAATGCCTTGGATTGTTATTTGGCTACTTCAGGATAGAGCATAAATGAGGGCACATCCTCAATTTATTTCTTTAACACTCCTAAGCTTATTGAACAAATAATTGTCAGGATTCTTAGGTTATGGATTGGTTTGCTTCCCTTTGTTTATCTTGGTATTTCTATAGCTATGTGCATGCTTCCTAGGTTGTTTTGGTAGGATGTTATTGAGAAATTTTGTAAGAGGGTCAATCACTGGACTTGTAGATGGCTCTCTACTACTAGTAGAGTCACTCTATTAAAGTCTATGGTCCAAGTTCTCCCATCGTATAGGTGCTTTGTGTTATCTTCCCTTGCTAGCTTTTTCAAAGACTTTAAGCATCTTTGTCGTCAATTTCTTTGGCCCGATAATCTTCTCATGGGGAAGTGGATTTTGGTTAAGTGGGATGATGTGTGTCAGTCGAAGTAGGAAGGTGGTCTTGGTCTACAACAAGTTGATTTTAATGGGAAATCTCCAACAACTAAACTTTATTGGTGTTGGTGTTCTCAACAACAATAGACTTGGGCTAAGATGCTCACCTCAAAATATCTTGCGGAAGTGGAGTGTGTGGATGTGCCTAGATACAACCTTGTGGGTAGAGGTTCTATGGTTTGGAGCACCCTTAAAAGGGGAACTAAGTTGATTAAGAAAGGCTTGTTTTGGATTTGCAACAGAGGTTTGGATGCTCACTTTTGGTATGATTCTTGGGACGAGCATCGTCCTATTATGTCAACCCACCCTCACTTGTAGGAGTTATGTATGATTTTTTTGGAGGCTAGCTAGAGTCATGTGGTAGACTTCAAAATTCGTCATATTCTAGTGCAGAGTACTATGTATCGGTGGAAGGACATGCAAAAGTGGCCTCTTGTGGGCTTGATGGAGGATCGTTAGGAGCTTGCTCACATTTTGGCTGGTAGAGTTTGCAACTCTCTTTTGGAGAGGGGCACTTTGGCCTGGGGTCATGACTAGAAAGGAAAATTCCCAGTTGCCTTTGGTTATCACTTGTTGGATAAATAGATGTTTGGGGGAATGGGGATCCCCTAGTGGAAGCAAATCTAGAATAAATTCTCTTGGCCCAAGTGCAATTTCTTCTCTTGGCTTGTGTTGCATGGTAGATGCCTGACTTGAGAGAATCTTTGGAAAAATGGTTTTTAAGGCCCCTCTATGTGTGTTTTATGTACCAATAGTGATGAGAACACTTCTCACCTCTTTTTAAAGTGCTCTTTTGTTAGAGAGATTTAGCATCTTTTGTGGGATGCCTAGAATCAACCCTACAGGCATGCCTCTTCTTTGGATGATTTTTGGATTAGGTTGGGGAACTCTCCTGTTAAGACATCTTTCCTCCACATTTTCTAGACAATTGGTACCAACTTGATTATTTAGCACATTTAGTTGGAGCACAATCACAAGACCTTTTTGGATAAGAAGCTTCAGGGGAGGCAAGTTTGGATGAGAATTTTGGGGGTTATTTAGGAGACTTTAGTGGCCAAGTGCGATCTTTCAGACTCGTGGTTCTTGGTGAGATGGGGGCGATTCGAAGTCTGGGGATTCCTGTTTGTGATAATGGGTCTTGGATTTGGTATAGGCCAAAGTGTTAGAGAGAAGGTCCTGAGGGAGGGTCATTGGAGGCCTCCTCCTCTTGGGGTGTTGAAGATTAAAACTGATGGGTCCTCTAGAGGTAATCTTGGTCATGCTAGGGCGGGGGCCTTGGTAGAGATTGTTTTAGAGTTGTTGAGTTCTTCTTCTCAGAATATAGAGGGAAACATTCCATCAATTTCATGGAGGCTTTAGCTATTCTCTTGGATTTGAAAAGAGCTTGTGCCCTTGGTTGGAGAAGGATAATCTGTGAGTCAGATTCTCAAATTCTAATTGACTTGTTGAATAAGTACCAATTGGAGGAGGTGAATTGGTAGTTGGATGTAGTGGTTCATTGAATCAAATCTTCGAGAGGATTGTTGGATTCTATCACCTTTAGCCATATCCCACGAGAGTGGAATAAGGTGGTTGATGGCTTTGCTAAATGGGAAACTAAGTGGAGGGGAGATTGGAATGTGGAAGATTGGGGTGGCCTTCCTGAGAATCTATCTCAAGAGCTAGAGGAGCTAGTTACGAAGAATATGAGATGTTTCTTGGGTGTTACTTGATGGCTCTTTTGTAGGCGTTGGGCCCTAGTGGACTGGTTGTTCTTTTCGGCTTTGTATTACTTATTTGATTCAACAAAGTTTTTACCCTCTTTTTATTAAAAAAATAGCTAATTTCATAGCTTCATTCTTGTGAAATAATTTAATTGGTTTGTTCAATATAAAAAATAAATTAATAATGATATATTTTAAAATTCAAAATATTGTAATATTACTATTGATATATATTATAATATTACAATATAAGTTATGCATTACTATTTTAAGAGATTTAGATTTGCAATATTCTAAGGCATTAATATATGATAATAATTATTACAATATTGTACTTAAAATTCATAATTTTTTAAGATAACGTGTTACTATTTTAAGAGATTTAGATTTGGTGCAAGTTAATTTTGCATAGTTATATGCATTTATATGAATAGCATGGATTAAACCACATTGGGCCTTGGGGTTGTTTATTTCTCTCACTAGACACATATAATTGCATATTAAAGATAAATACTATACATAACTTTGCATATCAATTATTTTGATTAGAATTTAAATCATAATCAAGTTCTCTATGCTTAATTTAGTATAAATTTATAAATTCCAATAATAAACAATTATATGATATTAATTTTTATCAACTAAATTATTCAATATTGGCATGCATGTTGGCCAAAACTTGATTATGATATTTATTAAAGCAACTCAAATTAATGGATGTGTAAGGTGCAAATTCATTCCAACGGGCCTGTAATACATTCAAGGGAGCTTGGAGTGCATTACACTATCCCATACAAATGCTTGATAGGAGATTTGAGCATCTTTAGGTGATTGTTTATATTATTTACCAAATAAAATTATGAGATGCTCTTATAATCATATATTAAACAAAACAAAATAAAGGTAAGGTGATTTTAATAATATATTATTTAAACAAAATCATCTACTAAACAAAAGACAATATATATTAAACAAAATAAAATAAAGGTGATTTTGTTTAAAGAATAATTAATATGAAGTGCCAGGGAATAAAGAATAAAGGTATGGAAAGAAAAGGAAAATGGCATTGATGGATGCATAAGAGGAAGAAAAATAAGAGGGTATCACACATTAAGAAGGAGAGAGTGTGGTGAAGAGTGGGCATGAGGTAGAGATGTAAAAAGGAAAAAAAATGGGTAGTGTACAAGAGCAACAGAGTTGTCTGAAACTTGAAATCTATGTTTCATGAAATCTAGAAAAAAATATATTTGATTTTCTTTCAAATTGAGTATAAAATTGTGTAGTCAAGGATTAATTTAAATTGACACATGTAATTGTTGATTTAGAGTTAATCATTTTTTAAGTCTTTTGTAATCTATGTTTTGTTAAATTGGGTGAGAATTCAAAAGGGTGAAGGTCTCTCTTCATCAAATGGTATCAGAGACAGAGATTCTAAGCATGTGGATCGAGCACCAAATGTGAGGCAGTCTGCACTAGGAAGTGTGGGTGGAGAGGGAATTGAGAAAAGGTTTTGGGTGCATAAGCAGATCATCGAACATGAGGCATCTTATGATAGAACTTGTGGATTGAGGAAGCATGATTGAGGAGCTCAAAGTAATCGTTGCAGTGTGTGAAGTCCTGAGTGATTGAGAGTTGGAAAGTGTAATGAAATTATTGTGGTAGTGTTGTCCATATTACAATAGACAAAGTGGACTCTTCATGAGGATCAAGGTATGGAAGTGGGATAGATTGTAAGTTATGCAAAATGAATAGGTTGCAATGGTTGAGTTGCAATGAAGACATGTTGTGGAGAAGGTATGGAGAGAAGGGGAAGTATTTGGCAGAGGAGGTTAGGATATCAACGATGGAGTTTGTTGTAGATTGTTCACAATATTGAAGGGTGCTTCTATCACTCAACTCCACCTTTGTGAGCCCATGCTCACAAATCTCTTATCCGGTGTGTCTAATGTAGGAGCATCTAGGCGAACGTGCAATCAACATCACCAAAAAAATGTTTTTTCTCAAAATATTGGTAAGATTTCATGGAGAACCTTCTTACAAGCATAATTTAGACTCTATTTTGAATATAATGGAAAACATTTCAAAGTCAAATTGTTAATGGTTATGAAGAACTAAGTGTTTCCCAACTTCGGCTAGTGACTTGGTAAAGTTTTAAAATTTCACAAATAGTGAAGTTTGGGATAGAGTGGGTTGGTGGGAAGTTTGGAAATGTTGATACATTTTCCTCTCCAAATTTTTGGAAGAATCTGAGCTCCTGGTAAGAAACTACATCAAAACTCAATTTTGTTTCATACATCCATTTGTTGGTGACAAGACAAAGTTATTGGTTTTCATTGGCACTAGAAATGTTCTTAAGGTTCCTTAAATATTATTTTGATTTCCTCTAAATTGAAGTGGTTTGGATTCCATCATATGTTATCTTTCTTACTTCATGATCACTGAATGATAATAGTGGAGAAAAAATAAAGTTGTATAAAAAATAATAGTATAGAGAAAAAGAAATGAATAGGCATGGGAAGCTAAAGAGATCAAAGGCCTGCGAATTAAATAGAGTGATCAGATAGGAGAGAGAGGTGCCATGAAGGGAAAAATAGAGGCTACATAGGAGGAATTGAAAAGCCACATCAAGGTCCCTATGCAACCAAAGGGGAAAATTGGAGGGGTGCAATACCAGATAGGATATAGGGGAATGCATTATTGATGCAAAGATCATAGTATTCTATGCAAATCATAGCATATTGTGGGACTGCATTGGATTAAAGGAGGCTAAGAGAGGGAATATAGAAAATAAATTAAAGGGTGAGAAATGCCAACAAGAAGAAGTTTATTTGGAAAGTCAAGGAGGGGAAGTTCATGCTTCTCAAATGCAGCAAATATGGTTTATAAGGACTAGCACCCAAGAATATCTCACTTGGGAAGGCGAGTGAAAGGTTAGGAGAAAAGGCTACACAATAAGAGAATACATGAAAATTGTGCAACATACAAATTGATAAGGAAGTCGATGCCTAACATGATGGAGAGGGTGTGCGACTAGGTGAATAGAGAAATTTTTGGGAAAAATAATTAATATGAAATGTTAGGGAATAGTGTCTTGGTACCTGAAACCTCTAAACCCTTGTTGTCTATTGTATCTATTACTGTTCTTACATTGTGCTACAAATTCTATATTTTGTTCTAGAAGACTTTCTATCAAGAATTGTCTCCTTTTCTATGCAACTTTTTTCTTGCTCACGAGCTTTAGAGGTATCATCCTCGTCTACAATGCAAACAACAACATACATAGCTTCAAGAAAAATCCAATAACAATGCAAAATTCCAAAAAATAACTACAAAATTATTTGCAAACGTCATTTGCACAAAAACAAGACTCATCAGTTGAAGAGGACTCTTCATATAGCAAAGCTAAAAATGAACTAATCCTAGAACAAAATACTCTTCCTTTTCTTCTTTGTAGACGAAACTCTTCCTTGTCCTTGTCTTCACTGATTTCCAATATCATTGGCTCTAAAAGAGATAAACTGATCTGCACCATTAGCAAAAAGCTATCAATCATAGATAAATTTTAATCCATAGTTAAATTTTTTCCCATTGGTCTTCATACACGGTCTAGTGACATGCACTTTGCAACATACACATGTCAGTACCACACGCTTTGTAACATAGAGTAAGACCTAGCACCATGCCGATTCAATGACACCTATCTAGCCAAAAACTTGATCTACACGATCAACAAAAAGCTATCAATCATAGATAAATTTTAGAAAATAAACCAATTTCTCTACTTCATAGAACATCCAAAAATACAATAAACCGAAGACTCTTATTATAAATTTTAAATAGGCCATCCTATTCATATACAATTGTTGAAGCTTGTATTTACAAGCTTCCAACATGTTTTTCTTTTAATGCAAATTTGATCTCACATATAACCTATGAAATTGTCATCTTCCAATGATCAACTATTTGGAGGGACTGACCAACGAATGAGTGAAAGTTACAACAACTTTCGTTCTGCACTTTGGGCTTTGCAAGACTCGGGAGGGTGATCCCACACAATGCATTTAAGATCCTCTGTTCCAATTAATCTCATACATTATAAATAATAGATTCATTCCCATAATTACTACCTAATAGATAAGAATTTTAAAGACTTGGTGGATCTTTAAGCATTTAACATTCAAAGCAAGGGAATGGAAACTTCTACAAATAAAACCTCAACTAAAATGGAAATTTGATGATTGTTCTTTGACTATGAATGATCCTAGAACTTATAAATTCACACACAAACTCAAGGCCAATGCCTTCTCTCATGTGCTTCTATTAAGGTGATTTAACCAATTCTTTGAATTAGAACCTTAATAAAGAACACACACCACTAAAAATACAATGGAGACCAGATGAAGGATCTTTGATCATTTTCATTAAAAATCCTTGCAAAAAATACAATGGAGAGAAGCAGCATCAAAAAATTTCCATTCTATTCAAATTATGCCAATACTCTCATACAACATTAAAGCTTTCAAAAAATTACAGACTGTACAACCTAAAATAAGACTCAAAAATTAATTCTTTGTGCTTGCATTGCAAATTCCATTAGAGATCAATCAAAAAACCCATGCAATTGGCCCTAAATTCCCTTATATAAACATAAGGGAGCAAAACAAGCCTCAGGTGAACTGAAACTTGTCACATATTCATTTGACAATTTTCAATTACATATCAAAATAAAGGAATATACCCAAGACAAGACTGTTATATTTACATTTGCAACCTTTGTCCCTTAAAGGTACTTTGTCACCTCTTCTCTTCATTTTTCCTTGAAGTGTGCCCAATAAAGTTGAGTTGGCATATATCGACAAACTCCAAATACACAAAAGGACAAAACCGCTACTTCTAGCACTATTGAAGACTTTTGGAAATGTTGATTGTGCAAAAGACCAAAAGAAGTATCCACATCATCACTGGAAGGTTCACAAATCAATAATGTCATTGTATTTCTTATCTCAAGTCACATAGTCCTCTTTTGTAGGCCAATTGAAGGCCATGAATTCATCCAAATTCATTCTACAGGGACCATACTTAGTCATTATCTTATTTGTATCCTTATCAAACCCCTCTAAGAATGCATTGGTGATTGAAAACTTGTTCATGCTATCTTTCAACATCGTTATTTTCACATCTCCCTCTTCACAAATCAAGGTGGCTTTTGCAACGATAGCAACATCCACATGAGCCTTCCATTGCTTATAAGTCTTGAAAACTCCATCATTATTAAGAATTTATGGCAGGAGCCCAAGATCACTCTCATCAAATTTCCTGAGCAATGCTCTAATCCTTTTTTTCCAATGGATTCACTAATCCTTGATATTCAATAATTTCTTTCATTGCTTTGTAAGTTGGAGCAATTTGCAATGACTTTTTCTAATCATAAGCGGATCCAATTACCATATTTTTCAATACTCCAAGTCTAAGAATCCATGTTTACATCAATGGAATAGCAATTGATCTATCTCTTTCAAACATATTTACTAAATTGAATATTAAAGAATAATTAGAGTGAACACTATTCTCTCTTTTCATTGATTTTTCCAAACAATGTTCTCAAACATTAGAAACAATAAAAAATGTTGTTGTCATTGTACAAAGTAGACAATTCTCCATACACCTCCAATTGTTGAATCAACTCTTCTCTACTTACTTATTTTATTTGATGAGGTGCAGTTGATGTGCTTCAGGCTAGACATGCAAGTGGTATATTATTTTCATTGTACACCACCATTTCTAGAGAAGGTGAATGAGATGAATGGATAGGAGAAGGTGATGATTGTACTAGAGAAGGAGAAAGAGAAGAAGAAACAATTGGAGCACTCACTTGTATGTGTTGCATCTATAGTTGATTCTTCATCATTTCAATTTGCAACTCTAACTCTATTATCCTTTGCTTGTATTTATTGTAAGAAATTAATAAATCATTGTATTTCTTTGTTTCTTTGTTTCTTTGTTTGTGCAACATTAACAAAGTAGTTTCCTCTACTGCTAATATATTTAAGACCCTTTTTATTATGAGTCCTCCTCTTAAATTAGCAGTAAGCTCTGTAATTTCAGGTTTATTTGTGTTTGGGGCCAAATCCTAGATAGCCAATGCATCCCATTCTGCACTGAAAGCTAACCCAGGTTTAATGCAGTTAAGGCCTCCTCATCAAATGCATATACCTGTGAACTTTTCCTCCTACTAATTTATCAAATGCAATAATAGATTCTAGGTCCAACTCCAGAAAAAAGAGTATGCTACTCTTTCTTACAAGTTCCCCGCCTTCAGGAGATATGACTGATCTAGGTAATTCAGGAGATTTTTCTAATTCATCCCTCATCATATTTTCATATTAATCTTTTCTAGTTCTCTATACATATTCATTGAATGCATCTATTTTAACAAATGCATCATCAACCATGAATTCAATGCAATCCTTTTCTTTAACATCGTTTGCATTGTCCAATCCAGTCAACAATGCTTTTGTGAACCTACCATGTGGTACTGACAATTCTACCTCCCTTGTAGGTGAAAGAATGTTTTGCATTATATCATCTGAAGTCACAATAACCTCATCATCAGAGTCTAAAGGATAATCCACAAGTCTTGGTTCTTGTTCAAATTTTCTCCTCTTAAGAGAGGGATCTCTAGGTGGCGAATCCAAATCAATCACTTGATGAGTGAGAGATAAGGGTGGTGGAGATGGTGGCACAGGGGATGATGACCTTGACTCCTTAGATTGTGTGAGAGTAGCAATAGTTTTCTCTTCTCTCACAACCTCTTTTTATCTTCTTCTTGAGAATACATACTATTTTTTTGGAGTTTGGTAGGTTGGCCTTTCCTCAAGCATGGTAGCTTTCCCCTTATCTTGCACTTCAGTGATGAGGGCCTTCCCTTTGTCTTGAATTTCAATATTTTCCTTAAGTTGTCCCACAACCCTATCAAATTTCTACAATATGGTTTCAATCCTCAACATGGGATCCTTAATATCCATGTAAGTTCCTTTGAACTTGGGATATTTTTCCTATCTTGCATTTTCTAGCTTAGCAAATGCCAACCATTTCACTTTTAACTCCTCTACTTTTTGCAAACCAAACTCATTCCTTATGATATTCTCAGGGTAGTCAAAAATATGGTGATACTTTCCTGACTTGTTCCTTGCTTTCAAGGCTACAATAAAACCCTTAGGATCATGATTTCTAGCCCTACAATTTTTCAATTTTAAGGGTATGATCATTTTGAGGATGTTCCTCCACCCTTCCTTAATCATCACAAAATAAAAAAAATAGTGTTTGTAGGGAAGAGAGTCCCCTTCCTCTGTCATGTCAATAAATTATCCTTAACAAGTCCCAACTGCCAAATAACCTCAAGGAAACCTATTTTGAGTGGCAAAACTCTTGATAACACATGTGGTGCACAATTTATGCCATAAAACCTCAAAATAGTACAACTTGGATGGGGAATAGTATCCCCCCAATTATGATCAATTTTCAAGTCAGGTCTTCTCTCTTTGGGTCTCAGAAAATCATGTAATTCCCTTGGGATTCTTGGGAGATACCTCACCAAATAACTCATCAACCTAGAAGCAAAAATATTTGAAAAAGAAACAAAATTGGAATTGTAATCATGTTTTTCAAGACAATGAGTCCAACACTGGACTGGATGAGAATTATTGTCCTCATCTTTCAAATTCAATGGGATACTTTTCCCAAACTCCTTCTTCCCCTTGAAAAAGAATATGTGGCATATCAGTGTGTACCACCAACACCTGACTCCAATTTCACCATTCTTTAAGGCTATCAATACTTAGTGAATTTCATCATATAGATATGTGCCAAAATCATATAACTTGTTTACCATTCCATGTTGAATATTAGTTACCATATACATGTAAGCCATTGGCATTCTTTGTGGAGGGTATAGCCCTAATATTTGACACAATGTTTGGAAGGTCGTAACAAAGTAGTACTCAAACATATCAATAGGAAAGGGCTCTTTGCCTATTGATGTGAGTTTCATTTTAATCCCTCCTTTCCCTTTTATCATGAAGTTTGTTAGAATTGTTACTTTGAAAGTATTCATGTTCGTTTCATACTCCTTTCTCAAAGCTTAAGTGTTGATCTTTTCCTCTGCATTAGGGTTGAGATTGAAAACCTCAATAAATCCTTGATAGCTCAAATTGACCATCTCAACACCTCCAATTGACCTCACAATCTTAACAAATTGGGGTCATAATTGGTTGCAATGGCTTTCAATAGGTCAATATCCAGATACACATTGGGAATGACAAGTTTTTCCATATCCAGTCTCCAATCATTGTAGGTAGGAATACTAGCATTTCTCCTCCCAAACCAATATTTAAACAATTCCCATCCATAGGCTAATTGTAAATCTGCATCCCTAATGCCAGACTGTTTATCAATGATGTCCTTATTTTTCCCCAAGCCTTGGAAAATTGTTTTACCTTGAAATTTATCCATAGTTGTGCCTGATATTTTTAAATGGTCATACAAATCCTCATGAAGGACTCTCTTAGGAGTGGAAGCAGAATCTTGGGCCTTTGGGGGTGTCATTTCAAATGAGATACTACATGAACTAGGGTTTACCTAAATGCAACTAGGGATTGAGGTTCAATGTACGAAAATAAGGTGATTCAAAATGGTCGAAAGCTAATTGATGAATGTCAAACCGTAAAAGATTCCCTAGCAAGTGATTTAGAGAATAAAACTAGCAATTGCACACAAATTTGTAGAAAATTAGGTACAAAAGATATATAATTCACTTACTAGTGCCCGAATTGATGGAAACCCTAATCTTGGATACAAGAAACCTCATACTGCACTACAATTGATCTCCAGATGCTTGGGGATGCTTTGATAAATCATAATTATGCTTTAAGTCCTTTTATGGTGAAGGATCTCTTTAATTTGATGGGAAAACATCATATCTGCCATTACTACTCACTCGAACAAACTAGAACAACTCTATCAACCCATTTAGCAACTTTGAATATTGTTTGTTCATCTCGAGATGAATCAGATCATTGGCTAGCTCAGATGGAGTCAATCGAGTTTGAAAATTTAACTCATTGGCTACAACATCGATTCAATCAGAAAATACCATCTATAGAAGCCCTACATTGTCACCCTAGGCTCCACTATCTTTTCAAAGCATTTAAAATGCCCATGAGTCACTTGCACACTATCCTACATGAGTTTTTGGGAAGAAAATCAAGGATTGTGGGATGGCAAGGAACAATTTAGATCGAATCTGTACTTTACAACTTGTGCATCCTCTAACATTCCAATCCTACTCCCACACTTAGAAACTTTTCAGCATGTGACTTAAATTTATGCAAGTTGGACGGTTGAGATTATATCATCTCGGTCACTTTTGGTCACAAAGATATAAATGTCTTTTAGTAACCTGGCCTTTAATGCCCTTAAGCCACTAATTTTTTTTTCATGAAATATTTCTCTTTACCAATAGTTTATTCAACACCTCAGATGGATCCACATGGTACCAAGATCTACAGATGGACCCCTCGCAAGATGGTGGGAAATGTCTGAGATTAAATCATCAAATCAATTATGAGCCCTTGGATCCTAGACCCATGGTTGGCACCACTTTATAAGCTCGTGAAGCCCACCAAAGGATATTGACACATGGCACACGCCCGCTATCCCGTATTGTTTCTGTTTTGAATATTTTTCATGCAAGATGGCAGGAAACCAATAAGATGCAAGCATTCCTCACATGTGGGGCCATGTTGATCATGACTTAAGTTTTTTGGCCCATGTGACTTAAAATGGGATGCTCCTTCTGTCAATAAAAGGTTAAGGATTAGGTAATTTCAGACCTAGATTTTAAAACATAATATCAAGACCTTAATATTTAAAGCTTGCAAAACATTAGACCTTAATTAGGATGGCATACCACCAATTGAGCTAGGAAAAGGAGGCCACTAAATAAACGATGCCAATGAGAAAGGTGATGACTTAGGAAACTGGAAACAGGCAAGAGCAGGTCAACGAAAAATTAAATCGAGCATCCAAGACATAATGAATTAATGTTTTTCTTTCAAAGCTTGATAAACCCTAAACACTATAGCATAAAGCCTAGCCATGAAGAGATTAATAAAACACAAACAATAGTGAAAACAATATCAAAGGATCAAAAAATATTTTGAAGGGTTCCACCATGACACACACTTCATGGAACTTCCAAAAAAACTGATTGGCTTTCACATTTATTCTCTACATGTTTTCATATTTCAAATTCGAGTTTCTAAACAATGATAGAGAAGATGCCTCCTTAGCATATAAACTTACATACACTTTTCTATCGGTATAACACTTGCACTCGCTCTCGAGCAATTGCCAATAACAAGGACTTGTACCTAAAATAGGTTAATAATATTAGAAGACTTTATGGATATTAATAATATTAGATACAGAGGAATTGATACATTCGTTAGTATCACACACTTTGCAAGATAAGGTAAGACATAAGTCTATGCCAATACTGTGATATGATGACACTTGTCACTTGTCCTAAATAATAAAAAGTATAATTATAAATTAAGTAGTTTTAAATCATTAAGTAAATTATATATATATATAGTGGCCTATCATACTATAGTATTAATGTATAGTATAATATAGTATTATTATATTATACAATAAATTTATAGTATATATTATATATTAAATATAACGGTCTTTATATATACTTATTATAATATATATTATTATATCTTAAATAAATCTATTCTATAATATAATATACTACTTAATTAATAAATACTATAACACTTAATTTAAGTTTAAAGTTGAATATGTAAATTTAATTTACTTTGTAAAAATAATTAGTGTTAGTAATTATAAAACATATCATATGGTTAGAGTTATAATCAAATTTGTTGTCAAGTTAAAATTAGACATGGGGTTTTAACCATGGTTAGAGCGAGGGTTATGGTTACAACTAGGAATATATCAAGGGTTAGAATTAGAGTTAGGGTTAGGGCTAGCATTAGGATTAGAATTGGGGTTGGAGTTAGGGTTATAGTTAGGATAAGAACTAAAATTAAATAAAACTAGCTCATCAAAATATTTTAGCTAAAATAACAAGAGACATGAAAGATGACAAAACTTCAAAAAAACAAAAATATTTTGGAGATACTCCCGAGGGGGTCCCCTTTAGCTTAGAGCCAAGGACTGAGGGGTATCCATTCCGCCAAAATTTGCCTAGGGCACAATCTCGGCCTCATCCCTTAAGGCGTTGGGGATTTTCACTCAACAAGACTTGATCCCTAGTGGGCTCATTTGGAAATTTTTACTAGTCCCATGGTAACATTTCAAAATTTTGTCATTCACTAGTCGTTTGAGGGTTAGGGTGTCGTTCTTCGTCTACTAAGGGTTCATTCTTACAACTAAAACTCTCTTAAAACTCTAAATAATGTAAAGGCCTTAACCTTTTGTTCTAATAGACCATTCGCACGTGTTTACCCGTACCCAGTCATTTAAGTCATGACTTGAGCCATTGGTGTCATTGGTTTACCGACCCCTTTTGTCCTAGCAAATACTGGTTGTGCTCATTCTAAAATATTTTCTATGCCCTAAGTTTAGTAAACTGAAAAATGTTATAATGTTGCATTATGTTCCTAGCACAGGTATGAGAATAATTAAGTCATAACCCTTTATGTCAACCTAGGGATGGCCCCTCTTTAAGTAAAAACTTAAAGCACGTGCATTTAAAAAGCTCTTAAGGATTCATCCTAGCCCCACAACTCAACTCTCATTGGTTGCCCACCAGCCCATAGCTATTAAAATATTCAAGAAAAAGATAGTGCGAGATAACGAGAATGTACCACATGGTAGGTCTCTTTGGTAGGCCTCATAAGGTTTGAATGTGGCAATAATAGTTCTCTCAAGATCTAATGGTCAAGACAAAATATGCTAAATCAATTTGGGTCATTCCCTGCCATCCTGTAGCAAGTCATTAACTAGGTCCAATCTTCTTGCAGGATAGTGGGCGGCTAATACATGGCATCATCCTGGATGTTAAAAGTACTATTGAACAAGTGAAATATGCAAGGATTTTCCAAAGGATGGTGGAGGTCAAGGTGGCAATGCAAGGTTTTTCCACATGGCATGTTCTCATTGGTCTAATCTTGAGGACAATTTAGATCATTTTTTTCAAACTTAGTTGACTCCATCTGAGCCGCTTGACGATCTAAGTAATCAAAATATTGGCAATTATGTTTTAAAATTATGAAACTGGGTTGATGGAGTCGTTCTAGTTCACGCGAGCCAGTAATAATGTTGAATGTGATGTTTCCCCATTGAAATAAGGGGTTTTAACACCATAAAAGTAAGAGCTAGACCATAAACTGAGATTACCAGAGCTTTCCATGGTATCCAGAGATCGATTGCAATGTCTTCATGATTTCCTCCACCCAAAATTAGGGTTTCCAAGCATTTTAGACACCAGTAAGTAAATTTGTTTTGTTTTATAATTAATAGTCATTTACTAAAATTAAGTGAAACAACCCTTACACACGTGTCAGCCTCATGCATCATCACAACAAAACAAGCTACAAGAAAAAGAATACAGCTCGATAAACCAACAACAAATACACACTAATTTATTGTTATAAATAAAACACATCTGCATAGTATTGTACATTGCGATACTATTTGATTCATTGGTTTGATCATTTTCACGTTCTTTAATGATCTCCACCTCAATCTAATGCCCACTTGCCTTTTCCAATTTGGCATATATTTACTATGGACTTATAGGAAAGCAAACAAATTTTGACTTATGTTGATAACCAAGAATCTAAATTTTGTTGCTCTGCTATACCTTTTGCACTAAAAATCTACATAATCAAACCACTTTCTTTTCTCTTCCAACTCATTACTATGTATGTCTTGTTGAAACTGTATCCTTGAACAACAAATACAATAAAGCAAAGACTCTTATTATAAATTCTAATTATGTCATCCTATTCATATACATTTCTAAAAGTCTGCATTCATAAGTTTCCAGCACATAATCCATGGACCTTCCAGAAGAATTGATTTGCTTTCATATTTTTACAAGGCTTACTCTCAAAGAAGTAATTTGATTTTAGTTGTTTCTCACAAATGCCTTGCAACAACAAAATCGTTAAAGAATATAAAATGTTATAGCTCTGATTTTCTATATAACAAATATATCAAACTATTGCAACACTTTCCACAAATGCAAGAATTGCCCAACGATTTTCCATTAGCACCCTTTACACAAGTAAGTAGCTTTTTTCTTTTCCTATTCAGTTTTGTTTATTTGCACTTTTCTCTTTCCGTTGACTACAATTTTGGAAACAGACAATGGGATTACCACACTTGGCCCTCACATTTCTAAACTTGAAGAAGTTCATACTAAAAATTAATGATGTGAAAGAGAACTTTGAAGATAGTATCCTATTACTACATCGCATCCTCAAAAATGCCCCTTTTCTAAAAATAGTTAGATTTTATCTGCACAATCAAGTACAAAATAGTCTCTATGATACAGATCTCCAGTTCCTAAACAATTTTCTAGAATTGCACCAGTCCAATTGACAATTTTTCTCTACTTTATTCAATTAGCAATCACCTAGTTATCAGAACTACTAATTTTGTAAAGTATAGCTTTTGTATAAAGTGGTTTGCAAACTATGTTTTCTTTCTATCTAACAATTTTTAGCATATACCATATTTCTATTTTGGATTTTTATTATAAGAAAAATTGTTACATGTTTTTCCAAAAGTTTATTTGGAAAACTATCAAAGCAATTGTGATTACAACACTTTTTCCTACTTGATATAGTCAAGGTTTATTGACAATCGTATTTGTACTTTCTATAAAATCAGAGTATATTATAATAACAGAAAAGAAACCTAGATTTTCTACAATTACTTTCAACACAACCATGCTTTATTGAAAGCTATATCTGTCATACCTAGAAAATGATACTCTATAGTAATTAGAAACAACAAACGTATTCAATTTCCAATCTTTGTTCTTCACTTCTAATCGAAACAACGAAGAAAAAAAAAACACAGCTTTTTTGTATTAGAAAATGTTTGTTCTTTCTAAAAAAACATTTGAACACACCATTAATACAAAAAAAGCTCTGACATCCCCACCAACTATGTTTTACGACCATCAATACTATATGTACAATTTGGCACATGTAGCCATACATAAGCTGCCACCAAAAAAGATTTTACACTACACAATCTTGTGAAACACAACCTTTTATGACAATAAATGAAAAAATGGATACTCCGATAAATTAATATATGCCATATATAAAAAAATAGACATAATGCATTAATGAGGTTTATAGTCTAATAAAGAGATACATGTGTATACACAATGCACGCTGAATAGATAAGCATATTCATAATCAATAACCTGCCAAGGACATAATATATTGTGTCATGTCAAGACATCGCCTCGGCTTCTATGTGTAATTATGATAGTTCTAAGATATCCAAAAGAAAAACTTAAATTTCCGATGTAGATGTCAATGCTAAATAGCAAAAACTAATTAGTAGGATCCTTGTCAAGTATTTGATGCACGTCTTTTTTGCAATAGTTTATTAGCCAAACTATTTTCTTATAATTAGACACTTTTTTACTTGTTTATAATGAAGCTCTTAGAAGACATCATTTGCTTTCATATCTTGCCAGGACTAAGCCTCAAAGAAGTCATTCAATGTTCACTGGTTTCTCGCAAATGGCTTGTAGCAACCAGGTTGATTACAAAAATAAAGTTCTATGGCTCGGATTTAGCAGATCACAATGACATCAAGCTTTTACAGAGATTTCTTGAGATGGAAGAAGTATGCATTGACTTCCTACTTACACATTTTGCACAGGTTTAACTCCACTCCTATTTCTTTTCAACTCTTTTCCTTTTATTTTGATTAGTACATTTCCTAACTACAATTCCCAACAGGTAAGAGAGCTCACAAACTTGCCTCTATCCCTTGGCAACTTGCAAAAAATGATACTGATTCTAGACGCTGCTCACAAATATCCTGAAGACTACATAGAGTTGTTTTCTATTGTCAGAAACGCTCCTCTTCTAAAAATAGTCAAAATTTATCTGCATTATGAATTGCCTTATCCTCAATTTGAACAAGACCTACAAATTATAAATGGTGCTCTTGAACTACAAAGTCTTTTTTATTCTCAACCCACTAGAATACTAGAAATAGTATTCAATATTGTTCACCAATATACTTTTGGAACTCTTGTTCGCATATGAAAATTACTTAATCTAAAACAGATATTTTGTAGATTGTAAATCAATTAGCAAATCTTAAAAGAGGAACTAACAAACCAAACCCAATTCCTCCAAATTCCTTGAGAAAGAGTATAAATGAAGGTAGACTAAGGACTGGTTCAACACGATTGTAATGAAAGAGAACTTTGAGACTTTGAAGGGCTTAGACTTTTCAACTCAGATTCTAACTCTTAAGGCAGGGGAAACTCTTTGCATTGGTACTGTAATGGAGCAATCTTGAGTGTCCTTATAAATAGAGTGAGGGTTGTGTAGAGCAGAGGAGAGAGACTTCAGTACAGTACCCTAAACAATAATAAGTGACTCATCCCTATATGGAAGCCACGCACTGAACTCTTAATCTGGACAAGAGGAAAAAGAATCAGAGAAACCCCACCATACCTAATGATCAGAATCACACCAACAGAATTCCATCTTTATCAGTCACAAAAGACTGTAATATCGATTGGAAAAACAAGAATACAAATCTTAATGTCAGATCTGATTTTTCCCACAATCCTAATTTAGCCCTTCTCATCGTAGGGCCTTAAGAACATAGTCTGTGTGAAATTAAGCTTTAGGGATTTTGATATCTTATAGAGTGCAGGACAAGTGGATAAATTTGGGTTTGTGGGTTTGATGGATGTTGGCTGTATGTATCATAGTAAAGAGTATTTTAAATAGTCTTCCCAAAAATTTGGCAATATGCTACTACTTTACAACTGCCTAGGCACAAAAGTGTATTTGTGTACCTCAAATAAGAGTAATTATTTTACACTACAAGTAGTTGTATTTATTTGTTAAGGAAAAGTTTGAAATCCTAGTTCCTACCCAGTCCTAAAAGTTTAAGGAACATTTTTCTAGGAATCAGAAGCATTTCTTTCTGATTTTTATATTGTTGCACTTTTGTAGTTTCACTTTAAGCTAAAATAGCCTCCGCAGAAGCATGTTTCATGAGTTATGATCCTGGTTATTACGCCTTACTCTGTAAATGCTTTGTTGTAGTCCATTACTGTCAATGTGTAACAGTTCAGCAGTTAAAATTTAACACTATTAATAACTAGCATTTGCATCTAAAGGAGATTCAAGGAATATGCGGATAGAAAACTATATGTATGTTAATATGTTAGAGTCCGTATGTGTTTTTTCATGCAAATTCTAGTTGCATGTGATTGGATTAAACAAATAATAATAAATGCTAAATAATAGAATGAAATAAACTTAGACAAATCTAGATTTTTCCTCAAAGAAATTAAGTATTATTTGATTATGAAATATTTGCATTCAGATTTAAAACATAAAACAATGTAAATGAAAAAAGAAAGTTGCCATCAAATTGACAAAAAACATTGCAATTGATGTGATAGAGAGTACATGTTTGTGCATGCAAATTCTAGTTGCATGTGGTCAGATTAAACAATTAATAATAAGTGCTTAATAATAGAATGAAATAAACTTAGACAATTCTAGATTTTTTCCTTAAATAAATTAAGTATTATTTGATTATGAAATATTTGAATACGGATTTAAAACATAAAGCAATGCAAATGAAAAAGAAAGTTGTCATCAAATTGACAAAAAACACTCAAATAGAAATATAATGTTCCCATCATCAATATTTATCTGACTTTTATGTGATAAGTGAGATTTTTGAGCCTTTTACTAGATATTTTGGAGGTTTTTACCATTAAACAATAACTAGTTTACCATTAAACGAAAACTGAAACTTGTTTTCCAACAACTCAACAATGGTTTGTGAGCATGAGACTTGGTTCAAGCTCAAGTCTCACACTATATGTAGCCTATTGGTTAATTAGGTTGGGCTTAACCAACACACTCTAAGTGTTGACCATGCTTAGGTGGCTGTTGTGGGGCCCAATTAATCTGTCTCCCCTATTATTTGTTGTTTTCATTCACCTTTAGCAAGTCGTTTTTGTTCACAATTCGATAATGGTTGTTGATATCGTGCACCTTATGAACTGGCATGATTGCCTTATTAATTTTCCATTAATGAAATGATCCCTTTGGTACACTTATATGGATATCATTTTTAAACATTTCATGTTGGCGAGAATCATTTCACTTTCAAAATAACATTAAGATTATAATAAAAATGTTATTTTTCATATAGAAAATAAAATTTAATTAGGTTTACAAATATAATTTAGTTGTAATAAGGGGAGAAACATCTAAACTCATATTTATTTTTTAATGATATTAAATTTGTAATAAATAAAATAGTTTTATGCAAATAAAATACAAAATGAAATGAATACAAAATATTTCTAGTCTTTTATCTTAAATATATCAATTCAAAATATATTTTTTATAAAGGAAAGAGGAGATGATGTTGCTCAACTGCCGTGGTAGACATGTATGGAAAATGTGGAAGCACATACAAGGCATGTAAATTGTTTGACCGAATGCCTCAAAAAAATGTGGTCTCATTCAATTGGCAGGTGTAAAGCTAGACTTCGCAACCTTTGTCAGCATCCTCCCTGTCTATTCCAAAATGAGAGCTTTCGAATAGGGTATGGACATCCATTAAAGCATAAAGGATAGAGCAATTTTTTCATATGTTGTGGTGGATGTGTGGATCTATTTTTTGTTACCTGGAGATCACATATCAAAGCAGGGTTAGGAGTGTTTACAACAATGTTACTTTTTTATTTGAATCTTAAAAAAGATGCACCTTTTGTTCTTCCCTCAAGCATTTGTGTAGAAGTGGGTAGGTGGTGTGAGCAAATGGTAAGGAGATTGATGAAAGATCAGGAATTAAAAAGCTCCCCAGATGTAGTTGGATTGAAGGCCATAAAATGTTATGTGTTTAGGAGACGTATGGCATTCACAAATACAGTAAATTTATGCAAAGTTGGAGAAATTGGCTTGGGAGATGAAGAATAGGGTATTTTCCAAATGCAAGATACTTAGTGGTGTAGAAAGGGAGGGAAAAAATATTTCTTTGCAACCCTAGTGAAATGTAGCCAATTTCTTTTGGTTTTCTAGACATGCTCACTAGAACAACTATTAGACTTGTTAAGAACCTTCGAGTATGTGTTAATTGTCACACTACAATGAAATTTATCTCCAAGATTGTTGCAATTCCTTCTAATGATCATTTTAGATGATTTCATGAAGAGGAAATGAAATCATTGTAGGTATTAGAAAGCAAGTTGTGGTACTACTAGGTGTCTTGTACTACCTCTTATGCTGATGAGTGTTGAAGGAAAAAAAAGGAGGAAAATCCACATGTGATTTTTCTGGTGATAGATCACATGATATTTATAGTTCTCCCAAATTTAATAGTTCTATAAGAATGTGTTGGCATCATAATTGGAAGGTGAATAATTATCTAGTGCAAATTTAACTTATGATGCTAAAGTAGTAATGAATATCTAGAGTAAAGGAGAAAATGTTTGACAATGTAAGAAATCAAATCTAGAAAACAAAAGTAGAATAGGGGAATGCTCATTGACAAAATAGAAATTGGAAAACTAATACAAAGTGAAAAAAAGAGAAAAAAATCAAGAAAAAAGGCCATGTAGAAACATAAGAAAAGAGAAAAAGATTTTCAGTAATTACTAGTGTTGGATTAATAGAAGGATATCCTAGGATAATCTTATGAGAGTGAAGATGGAAAATAATATTTAGGTAGAGGGGAACATGATTTGGTGAAAAGAAAGTTCAAACAACTAATTAAGAAAAAAAGGAGAGGATAATAGTAAGACAAGTTTCATCACAAAATAGGTCTATAAACTAAAACAATTGAAAATTTTGGTACAATAAGAAGACGTTGGGATTAAAGGTTTGGATAGGATGAAGTTGGATAAGGTTATTGGAAAGAAACTCATGTGAAATATGGAATTGGGATTTTTTCTAGCTTCATCCAATTAGAGTTAGCTTGTGAATGAAGGGAGATAGTAAGTTTAGATAATGAAAAGGAGTAAGACATATTCAATTAGTTTAAATAGTTAATTATTAGGGTTGGATTAAGGAGAAAATTAGAAGTTATTGGTGCTCTTCTTTGTAGAATATTCAATTAGTTTAAATAGTTAATTATTAGGGTTGGATTAAGGAGAAAATTAGAAGTTATTGGTGCTCTTCTCTCTAGAATTATCGATTTCTTGCGAAGATGATAGGGCTAAAGAAATAGATGCATTAAGGTCAAAGAAGAGATAACCTTAAACTGATAAATCACCTATGTATAATCATACAAGGTGGTACAAAGTGTTATGAAAGTTGGATATTTATGCAAGATATTTTGATTGTGAAGCTTTGGGAAAATATTCTTAATAATACCCTCTCAATATTAGAGTTGAGAAGAAGATAGGAGATCTATGAAAGAAGGAATTAATAATAGAAGATAAAATCCATCACCTTCTCATTTGTTCCTTGATTGTAATGTGCAACATTGATGAAACGAACATGAAATCTTATGTCGAATTGAATTTATCCATGAAAGGATAAGTGAGATAGAGGAAGGAACCCATAGAATAGGTAGAGAAAGAGTAGAAACATTATAAGGTTTTTTCCTTAATGAATAGAGAAAAATCCTAGCTAAGAATTGATTATCAAACTAATAGTCAATGCACACTAATCTATAAAGGATTGGACATTATCTTAGAATCTCTTATCCAATTATACATGTATGTCAATGTTTAGCATGATGAGATATGGTTCTCGTGGATGATTTATTATAGCCAAACATATTATGTTGTGGCGGAGGTTTAAGGTTCCATCCCTTAGGGCCTAATATGATGGGAGAATAGATAGATAGTATTGAATGGTAAATGATAAGGTTAGAGGCATAGGTCGGGATGTTGAGGGTAGGAAATTTTTTTTTTCATAAGACTGTGGCAAGGGTTGTGAGGTTAAGGGTAGGATAGGAGAGGGAATGAAAAATTGGTAAGAGAGGATCAAGCATGATAAGTGAAGGGTGAGGGTTGAGAGGGTGGCTCATAGGGGTAGGAAGTAAACCGGTTGTCTAAAGGGACATGATCATAGTTAAAATGAGGAATGGAGAGAGAGGGACATAAATAGTAGGAATGTGGTTTGGATAAGGAGTAGGCATGAAAATTTAGGTGAAGCAATATTGAGTAGTAGGAAAAATAAAAGAGGTTGACAAGAAGAGAGGGATGAAAGTACGAGAATTAGACTATAAAGGGATATGAGTATGGATAATATATCCTATACCTTTTAATAACTCTAGCCCCTCAAGATGGGTGATGATGATATTTGTTGAGTGTGCAAGTGAAGAGATTTAGGATTAGTGATATCATCAAGTAGGCTACTTTGGAGGAGACACAAGTGGTGGTCAATTTTTGTGAGTGACAAACTTAGCATCATCTAATAGAGGTTCATTATCAAAGTGGTCATCATTGTAAGACATGTAGAATGTGACATCATGTGGGATGGATGTCAATGGAGGAAGGGTAATGAAAGAGGGAAGAGGAAGGAAAGTACATGGATAGGTTTAGATGAGGGTTCAGGTATAAGAGATAATGTATGAGAAAGGGATGGTCAAAGAAGGATAATAATCTCTACCATAGAAGAAGAAAAATGATTCATCCTTGTATACTATACAAAATTTGAGTAGAAAAATGTATACTTTTTAAATTTCAATGAAAATAATAGACAAAGACAATAGTGTAGTAAATTGACACTAACCTAATTTTGATATTGTCTATATGTGGTGACTATGATTATGCTTACTCAAAAAAAAAGTTTTGTTGAATGATGACAAAATTAAAAGTACAATTAACTAATTTTTGAACATTAAAATGAGACTTTGTTGTTTAGAGAGAAAAGTTCTTTTGAAGACAAAGAAAGGAATAAATAATGAAGGTTAGGATTCACATCAAGTTCAATACAAATATAGACAGAAAATAGATAGCCTACAAAATTTAAATGTAGGAAAGCCTTTTCAGTTATCTATCATAGGATTCAACTAGCAACTTATCATAAATGGGTTTAAACTTATAAAAACATACAAAAATTCTATACCAACTTGTGGAGGGGATAAAATTGCATCAAAGGTACAATAACATAAGCAATACAAACTCAAATGCATAAACACCAAGTATACCTTCAATAACCTCCTATTGATTGAGCTCAAGATGCACTCTAAGTATTGATGGATTTTCTCAAGTGTTGGAATGTGGATTGCTCATTAATTTACCAGCATAAAAAAGGCTATATTTCAAGATGATTGAATGAAGGAGAAAAGACTCCAATTTATATAGAAATTGGAGGGGAGAAATGGAGGGCTAGGATTGATTAAGAGGGTGATGTGTGGATCAAGGTGGTGTGGCTTGTTAGCATTGTGACAAGTGTCATAATGGAGTGTGGGAGAAGTGATGAGCTGTGCTCACACATGTGTGAACACACCTTGGATAGAGAAGCCATTAATTTTGGAGGCTAGGTGTAAGATAGTGGAGGTAGGTGAGATTTCTCATATTTATGAGACAAGATTGGAGGGGGTGTGAGTGAATTTTAAATTAGAGAAATAATGGTAATGGTGTTTTTAGATATGAAGGTTGGAGTAATTAGGGTAGGTTGAGTTAATGAACCATGGGTTTATTAACTAGGATAGAGTTAAAAGTTGGAGAATGGGCTAATGGAGGTTAGTGAGTGAATGAAGTTAATTAATCAAGAATTAATTAACTCAAGTGGAATTAAAGGGATGGAGGGATATTGATGGGATTAATTAAATTTGAAGAACTTTAGTCTTAAGAGGTGATATAATTAATTAAATAATATAATATTTAATTAACTATAAGAAGAATATAGAATAATTAATTAAGAATAAATATTTAATTAATTAAAGGTTGAGAATGGGTGAGTTAATTAAATGATAACATTTAATCAAATGAAGAAATGATGTTAGGCTTAGGGTGACTACATAACTAAAAAATAAATTATTTTTCTTTCTAGTTAGATTGTTTAACATGTTGGGAATAGGATGCCATTTAATTGCAATCCTAAACATATTTCATGTATCTCCGAAGTCCTTGGAAAGTGTTCCCCAACACTAGGATTAGAAAGAGATTAAATTTGAATGAAATGAACATGTAAAAATTGACATTTGTAATTATTCCTAAATGATAGGAACATGTGGGGACGTCCAAGAAGAGCTCCCACAAAATAGGAGCACATGGGGTGCCCACATGGAAGGTGGAACCCACCTTGCTTAAGTTAATTTTTTGGAGGATTGATAACACTTCAGTAATGCATGTAAAGATCCTACAAATTAGGGATTGATATTTACATGAGTAGATTCCAGTTTAGTTTAGTTCAGTTCAATTCAGTTATCTTAGTTGCATGTAGTTAGTTTGAGTTGAATGCTAATTGACTTGAGTTGCATGACTAATGACTTCAGTTGCATGACAGATAACAGGTGTACACATTCAGTTAAGTGGGGATGATCAATCATGCATAGTGTTTGTATGAATCAGTGGAGAGATATGTTTCAGTTAACTAAGATTGACTTGGACCCACTTTGGGCGCCCAAGTTGGCATCTTGAGTTAACACCTTTTGCATGAGAAGATATTTACAAGGCTCAGTTAAGTGGGCCCATTCTTGGGTGCCAACTTTGAGGTGATGTTTGCAAGATATTTTCTTGACCAGAGTTTAGTTAAGTGTTCAGTTTGGGGTGCCTAAATTGAGGAAGACTTTGGTTTGATCATAAATTACAAGGTGGAACTCTACTTGCACAATCTAGGCGTATATTTTTGTGAGGATATTTATGCTCTTGTTTTGTGCAAATCTTATTGAGTCTACATGCTCATTATTGTCTATTTATTGCAGCAAGTGAATGAGTGTTTAGAGCAAATTAGCAGGTTGAGCTTATGCATGTGTAAGGGTTTGAAGCATGACATGGGATGTGTGGATTCATGCTTGGTCACATGGAATGCATGGATAGCTTGTGCTACAAAATTTTTATGAGAGTTCCATGAGAGTTTTGTGCAAGTTGTGAAGAAGGATTGTTGAAGGCAAGGAAGCATATCAATCAAGGATTGATACAATATTATTGTAATCTTGTTCTAAAGTTAAATAATACAAGCACTATTGATTCTGGTGGTGAAGTTTTAATTCCTGAAAGGGTTTCTCCACGTATATTATGTGTCACTTAAATCTTCTTTTCTCATTCTTCTACAATCTTCTATCTCTTTCTAACAATTGGTAAAATTGATCTAAACAAATAATCATACACAAAGAATTGTGACAAAGAGCACTTAATTAAATCTACAGTCTCATAGGTTTACAAGTTTTAAGCTACAATTTCACCTTCATTTTCAACATAACATGCCTTACTTATACTAAATTTTTAACCTAAATGGGGCTCAATTAAGAAATGATAACAAAATAAGAAATTGGTTGATTCACTAGCAATTAAAGTACAGGAGGAACATAAGAATAGATAACAAAAAACAAAAGAATGCTAAATGTTTGGACAAATGTAGAATAGAATAAAGATGAAAAATTCCTTGTAAATAAGTAATAAATGTAGTCTCAAAATAGTTCACACCCCTTGTCTATGTTTCCAAATTTTGCATAGATGCACATTTTGGTAAAGGAAAATATAGAAGTCCAAAATTCTATGACTCAGGAGAAATGAGTTAGGGATCATTAGTGTGGTGTACCAAAAACTAGAAGAAAAAAAGAGCAAAGGAAATAAGGTGGAAGACTTTCAAGGTTTAGATATTGGTTTTACCACATACCTTATGCCTTTTGGGTATGATGGTATGAGTAATCCTACAAGTATGGGTTCCACAAGGAGGAAGGGAAATTAGAAGCGGGATGAGGGAAATGAGTAGGGAAAATAATAAAAGCCTAAGATTTTGAGACTTAAAGGAAAAGTGAATTCTCAAATTAGGAATTAAGGATGGTGAATACTCAATGCTAAGAAGAGAAAACATGGAAAGTGTTAGTGGAGAATAATTGAGATTCATCGATTAGTCTTATAGCTTAAGAAGAACATGATTACATGGAGACCTAAAATCCTAGGGCCAAAGGAAAAGACAAACTAGGGAGTGTAAGCATGGGTAAAGCCATGATAAAGTACCTAGGTAATGAGAAGTCTATTAGAAAAAAATAGTCAAAGGTCTCAAAAAATGGAAATGTTGAATTTCAAGGAATGGAGGGAAAGTATATTACTATAAACCTAATAAAGGCTACAAATAGACACAAATACCCCCAACACTTAGAAATTTCTATAGTTTGAGATATTTAGGCATGTGACAATTATAATGAATGTAAAAACACTACAACAAGGACCTTTTTGAATAAGGGGGTCTATTAAACGAATTCTTATATTGGTTATAGATGTTGGCCAAAACATGGTTCTATTAAGAAAGGAAGCACTCAACTTAGATAAATTTGCACTTAGGAATATAGGCCCGAACATCACCTAGAATGGGGCACAACAAAGACATCACATAAAAACTATAGGGAAAAAATATAAATCTTTGATCAAATATCAATGAGGAACTATAGGCAACAAAATCAAAATAAAAAAGAATTAGAAGAATAGTAGAGTCCTTTCACTAAGAATGATATGTAAGGTAAATGCTGAAAAGGACAAACATCAACAAAGGAGCTCCCTGATTTTATCTTAAATTAGAAATGGTGTTGCGATGAATAAATGAGTGGAAACTTTATTAGAGAATGTTCCTTACATGGATAAGAAAACCAACTTAGGAACCCATATATTAAGGTTTATCATAAGTAAATATTTTAAAATAACTTCATAGAAGAAATTAATCCTCATGAATTAACAAGGCCTTTGAATAATCCATGGAAAAATGTGTGTGCAAGTGAGTTCATTTCCTCTTCATGAAATCATCTAAACCAATCATTAGAAGTAGGAATTGCAACAATCTTGGAGATAAATTTATGTGGTGTGTGTTAGGACTTTTCTTTGTAGTTCCTACCATTTGCATAGGCAAGACCAATAATTGCTTGGAGGGAAGGATCGATCATTAGTGGCTCTTCTTGCATTAGCAATAATAATTATGGAATTATTGGCATCAATAGCTTGGGAGGGAGTCTCTATGTATCAATGAGGTTATTTTCTATGCAAACTACTAACTCATAAGTATGTTGTGATAGGTATTCTCTCCCAAGTTTTTTGAATTCTAGAGTTGAAACTAATGATTGTTTTCTATAGTGCATGTGTTATGATTATCAATTTTTGTAACAACCAAGATCTATCTCCTTTCTTTTTGAATCTTTTTTAGAAGGAATCTATGAGTTGATCCCATGAACTAATTGAAATAAGTCCAAGTACAATACCAATCCAATGCTTTTCCTTTGGAAATGTTGCCAACAACCTTAGTGCAATAGTTCTCTCAATAACATAATGTATAGTACATATAACTGCAACATCCTAGAGATGCTCAGTTAGACTCTTACAATATTCTATGAACTTCTAGAGGGCCTTAAGAGCATAAGTGGGAATAAGATACTAGGTAGTTAGAAGAAAAAGAGAGATTAGGGGACTTCCACTATTCCAATTGACAAATTTTCTAGAGGGTTCTTAGGCTTCCATTGGTGGAGGTAATGGAGGATTTTGAATTATAAGCCTTCTCCTTGGAGGAATAACCAAAGGAAAAACAAGGAGATAGGGGTGATTGGCTAAAAATGATCTAGTGATAGGCATTTTCTCATAAAAATTAGAACAAAATAGAGGATTTATGGATTACTCTCTAAAAACTTTTCATGTCACATTGGGTGTTCCAAATTGTTGATATTCAAATTTGCACTTTGGGTACTTATTTATACCAACATAGGAAACTTCATAGGTGTGGAACAAAAACCCTTGAGATAATCTCCATGACTTTAGAAAGCAACACTTTATAAGATACACATTGTATTTTTGTAGTGTGAAAAAAGGAAAAAGATTGAAAGTAAGGCAATGCACCAAGCAATGAGATTTTGATGGATACTAAAATTTTACATATGATACATTCCTTAAAATATCAATGATTTTTCTATTGACAAAGGGCGCATATATCCAAAGTTATCAATTAGCAAATTAAAGTATTGAATCTTAAAATAATTAAACTAAAGCTCTAAAATGAGAAAGATTTGAAAGAGATCATAATATGATAACAAAATGAGCATAGAAAGACAAATTTTATTTCATATGTCCCCAAAATAATTTACATAAAAAGGATAGAAGCATTGTCATATGAAATGGTTCGCGTCTTCATATATTGATTTCAAAAATTTCCTTTAAAGGCCAAGTGTTATAATGGTACCCCTATTACAAAAATCCTCCCCTTTCTCCTCTCCCCATTTATTTTACAAAGAGTAATATGTTGCCTTTTATAGAAGACATATTTGGAAAGATCTAGTGGCTCCCATATTTGGTAAGTAAATTTATAGGAAATGTGGTCAGTTGGGCAGGCGACCCTCCATGGTGGCAGAGGGGGTTGGCATGGTTGCCACGATGGCAAATGGTTGGGGGTCTTTGGTGCCAAGCTGACAGACTTGTCTGAAGGGTGGAGTTGGCTTGTCTTGTCGACAAGTTCAGCGTACAGTGAAAAACATATATATCACTTGTTTCAATGAATAATAATGATCGTTATTAATGGAAATGTGAGCTCCTGTCTTAGTAAAGACATCTTGCACACCAGGAGGGAGTATGATATGTGGAGGTTGGCGACGCTTTCATAGTCTGGGTTTATTTCTTGCAAGCTTGGCTCATTTTTTGCCTTATGCTTTCTCTACAGATGTGTGGCGTTTGTGGGTTTCTCTCTATCTCTCTTGTCAAGTGTTTATGGTGAGGGGTCAAGAATGGCGAAGAGCTCCAAATTTCTCATTGAGGTTTTAGTGGTGGGCCTTGCTTAGTTTGGGGCCGACACCCCAATCTCTCTTCGGTCGTTGGTGAGACAAACCTCTTTTAGGGAGGTCACTGACCAGTGATTGAAATAGATTCTGGTGAATTATGACTTGTTGGTGCTTGTAGTCATGAAAATGGCCTTAGGCTCCGGTCATTTAGAGTGTAGGGAGTATGGAAGAGACAATTTGCACTTCTCTTCCCGTTTCCTTGCCTCTCTTCTGGACAATTTGGAGCCGAAGGTGGAAGCAAAAAGGCCACTGATTAAATTGTTCAGAGTGGACTTGGTTGAAGGTGTTGACGAGGTTCTCTATGTGGTGATAGAAGGCAGGTGATGTTCAAAGCCTTGCAACGTGGAAAGGGTGAACTCGAAGGAGGAGGTGAAAATATTTTCTTTCCTTTTGGATTTGCAAGGACCGAGTTTGATGTGGCATCGATTGATTGCGGCGGTCGCGATTATCTTTCTTAAGAAGTTCTTCGGGCTAATGGGGTTGACAGTGTGGAGTGGAAGGCGGAATTTGAAGATTTCGCTAAATTGAACAATTTTTTGTAAGGTGGTGATGGCTCATTTTTTTTGGTTCGTCGTTGCTAGTTCTAGTTTGTGTAGTTTTTGGAAGCCATGGCTTCGTTGACGCCATTAATGTGGTTTGTTTTTGTTAATACTAGCTGGGCTCTTGGTGGTTCGGTTAGAAATTTAGTATGGTTTTTTTACTTGCTCTTGAGGGCTGGTGTTTAGTGGGTTTACAGTTCACCCTCTTACTTGCATGGAAAATGTCTGTATTTATGTTTCTATTATCAATAGAATACTATCTTATATATCAAAGAAAAGAAGTAAATTTATAGGAAATGACTCTAGCAAGGCAACATGCAAGGCATGGATCAGTATCACCAAAGTTGTCGTTTGAACTTGCTTGGAACAATGTGAGAATCCCTTCAGGCTGGAACCCTCCATCACCTTGATGGTGGAATGGGTTCTTTCTTTATTCTAGCATCACGTACATGAAAATTCACATTTCAAGGTGTGGAAATGACTATTGTAGGTAGGAAAATCCCTTTTAGTTATAGGGATCAAATCAAGCAATAAATAACATTTTGTAGCTCCTTGAAATAATTCTTGCACCTACCATAGTAATAACGACTTCACATGTTGTATAAACCATCTTTTTTTCCTAAAAACCTACCAAATATTGTATTTCTTTCAATCAATAGTGCAACAACCTTGAGCTATCAAATTGATGATATCCTTAAGAAGTGTCAACAAACCACACATTCCAAGCATAATCAAATATTTTGAATGCCTTTCCTCTTTGACATGGGCTCCATCATTTATTGATGTGTTGATATTTGGCCAACGACGCAATAGAAAATAGTTGTTAGACTATCACATTTCCTAAGGAGCACAATGCCACCACATGGCATTGGGAAGCACAACCATTTATCCTACTATGGATCCACTTGAAAAGTTGACTTGGACCCTATAAACAATAGTACAATGCTATATTTAATTGTCAAACTAACAACGTTTACATGTTGCAAATGACATTGATTTGAGAAAATGATCAACAATTCTATTTAATACAAGATCCCATTTAACTAACTTAAACACAAGGGCCCACCTTTGTTAGCTCAATTCCTTCTAACCAATAGTGCAATACCTAAATCCTACCAATACTAACTTTAAAACCTTACACAATAGCCCCAAGACTTCTTAAAAGTTATCAAAACCCGCCATTGATGTTAACTATATTATTCAACCAATGGCACAACTAAAGTAATGCTCTTCAATGAAGTTAATTTGCATCTTTCAATGATTGAAATTTGAGCCTTATGGGTTTCATAAAGAATTGATATATAACTTTAAAAGAATGCTCTTCAATGAGACTCATTTATATCTTTCAATTATTGAAATTAACTATGATGATACCTCTTAACATTAAACCTTATACAAAAGAAAAAACACTATAACATTAACATGTGTGAAAAATAGTTAATGTAAAAACTACCCTAAAAAATATAAAAATCTAAGTGAAATAAATAAAATATATGAAGAGGCTCATTTGTGTC